>JAJOOF010000981.1:0-29815 GCA_029582545.1 Solanum lignicaule | reverse complement strand
CTAACCCTGAGTCTGACATATAACAAGCATATTAAAGAAATAACGGAGTAAATTGTGTATAATGCGGAAGATACAAATAGTGGATATCTGGAATGGGGAAAAACCCAACTAGTCTGAATATATAAAATATCATAAGAGTTTAGTGATGACTGAAACAACACTGAACACTCGAGCTGAATCTACTACTATGTCTGAAAAGCCTCTAACTGAATTGAGTTGCTGGAACATGTCCCCAGCTAACTCTAGCAAGACTGAAAACTGAAATAAAGACGGAAATGTAAAGCATGCCTATTATCCTCGAAGTATAAGGACTCACAATTGAAGCTGCTAAATTCGGACTGGGAATCGAACTAAGCGTGATCTGGATGTTGAGTTCCTGAACATACAGCATGAAATGATGTAGTGCAAAAGTATGTGTCAGTACTTTGAATGTACTGACCATGCAGGGTATAAATATGCTAAGATGAACAAAGTATAGAAACTGACCAATGCATAACTGAGCAATGATATAATCTGAACAAGCATATAGATATGTACTGAAGTATAACTGAAAACAGAACTTAATTAAATGACCAAGTACTAACCATGGAGATAACATGTTGAACTCTATACTGAGGTAAATGTTGAAAACTTGTTCAATGTACTAAGAATCTAACTATGGGAGCTATTATTAACCGACACAAATCACGTGAGCTAAATGTGGAATCCGATGTATACACCCCCATCGAGAGGACACAATATACCTTGCCAGGGGTATAGAGGCATGACTTAGGCGTGATCACTAAAACTGATGCCCAACAGAGGGGACTTATAATCCTACGTGGACACGTAGTTATGGAATTTTGAGGGTACGCTTAACCCTAGAACAACTCTGTGCTAAGTCTACTCCCATCTGAATATTCTTGAAGCTAAAATGCACTAAATACTTAATAGCTCAAACACTGATATGGTACTGAAAATGCAACATTTACATACTACGAATATGGCATTCGAAATCTGAAGCATGAATTTTTGTCTGTTGACCTAGCAAGTATAATTCATGAACTAGGATAAATTTACACAAACTAGAGTTCTAAGTGATATGCATATAATTATACTAAATTATCAAGAAACAAGTCTATTTAGATCAAATGAACCATAATCACAATAAATCTTGAAAATCTTGAAACCCTAGGTTTGAAAAGTTTATGAGAATCTGAAGAACTAATTTAATTTTAGGGACTTAATTGGTGAAAGAAACCCACTAGTGAAATCCATATACCTGGTGACGAAATCTACAGAGAAATTCATTGGATTTTGGGGATGAACTTTGAAGCATATTCCTGTTTGTTCTTGGGAGATGCGGTCGACTTTTCCTCTTCTTTTTTCTTTAAGTTGGGTGATTTTTGGAGAATGAGGGTTCTGGGTACTGTCTAACTAGATTATTAGGCTTAGATTGAGTAAACCGACATAGTTTAGCTGGCCAATCTATAGGGGAAAAGACCAACGCGATCCTGACTTAATTGTTGCCGAAGTGACTTCAAGACAGGCTTCACAGGCCGTCATGATGATCAAGCCTTGTCTAGTAGCTCGGGAAGATTCCCTGCCTGACAGGGCTTTACTAAAATGTGCATAACGTTTTATTCCAATCTTAGATTTTAGCAAACTTGGTGGCGTTGGAAAGAGAATTATCTTTAATTTGATAGGTCATGGGCCACCTAATTCATTTTGTGCAAAAACATATGACCATTTGAAGTTGACCCAAAACTTAAAGGTTGAATTGCCCCACTCACGGTCCACTTCACAGACTGTGTGAAGCACCATGGGTCGTGTAGGCCACTGTGGTTCTATATAGCGAGTTGGGATTGTACTAGGTCGATTTCACGGGTCAATTGATGGACCGTGTGGGGTTTCACGTCCCATGTGGGTCTCCCTAGTCCTCCATGCCCTGCTGGATGTGTACCACGACGAGGGTGATGGGTCATGATCCTATTCATGGCCCATGAACCCCTCCTTGGTTAACCCTTTTTCTCTTGTCCTGTCTTAGGTAGATTTCTGAGGTGTTACATTCCTAAGCCTAATCCACGATGTTATATCACTAATTAGGGAACTATATCATATTAATCTATGTACCACTATAGGATTTGTGCATACTATAAATAAATTACCTCATTTAGCCCAAGAGGCTCGGTAGTGGATCCATATTAGATATATAGGTTCTATACCTTGGCAAGGTATGGGGTAATAGAAAATAAGGAAGTTCTTAGCGTATCAGTGGGAAAAAATGCTCTCTACTTATTCAGTTAGCTTAACCAATGAATGGTTTGTATACAGATGTTTGTGTGAAGATTGCAAATAGTTATGATGCTCTGCAGGAAGAGGATACCACTCAGAATGGAGACCCTGGGGGATCTCATCTCCCTCAATTATTATCTGAAGGAGAAATTGTCTGATAGACTTATATACTTGTTCGAGTTTGTATTATGTATCCTTCTACTTAATTCCTTACAAATTCAACCCTTAAATTTAATTAAAATATGACTTTTTAAACCCATTTTACCATGTGTGGTTCATTCGCACATAAATAGATGACATGTCATATCTATGTCACATAAATCAATAACATGTCATATATATCTCCATTAACTATTTTTAAAATTATTAATCAAAAATATTAAATAAAAGGAAAAGTAATAAAATTTTAATTTATTCTTTAAAATAAAAATTCGAGACTTCACAGACCAAATCACCGCCCCTCCTCTTCTCCTCTCCCTATTTCCACTGTTAAAAAGCCAGAACCCGCCAGAACAAAAATTTGCCGCCACTACTCTTCTTACCGTCAAGACAACCTATTCTCTCTCCCTTACTCATCTCTATCTTAGCCGCATACCCTCACCATTTTCCTTTCCTCCTTCTCTGATTTGTACAAAACCAACAACCCTAGGTCACTACACTACCAGCTTCGGCCAGCAAGCCTCTTCGTCGCCGTGACCAACTCCTCTCATCCTCACCCGACCGCCTCGCTCTCCTCTCCTTTTTCTTCCTTTCTTCGCACCACTAATGACCCCTTGCGAACCAAGACCGTTTCTCCTCTCCATCTTCTCTGGCAACCAAAATGCCCAACAGACCTCCTCGCCGCCTCCCATTTGGACGAAAAAGGGACCAGCACCAAGATCTTTTAGAATGTAGGGAAGAAATAAAAAAAATGGGTTAGGCAAGTGATGGGGTTATTAAAAACAAGAAGGTGGAGTGGAAAAGAACAATATATTTTTTTATTTTATAAAATTTTTTATTTTATTCTTTTATAATTTTCATAACTATTTTTAATTTAAATATGATGTTCACTTACCTTAACATGCATGTACTCTCACACTCCCGACAATTCAGAGAAGTTTGATATATTGTGTTTTATTGTGTTTAAGGGATTCAGTTGTTAAAGAATTAATTAGAAGGATCAATAATACAAACTCAGACAAGTATCAGCGTCAATTACACCATTTCACCTTATCTTTAACATGAAACAATCGAGGGCTAAACCAGCCCTTGAAAAAGAAAGAACTAAAAGTATTTCTTCAAAAGAATAAAATAGAAGTCGCATGCATTCACTATTTAACACAAATCTGAATGTGACTTTTTAGGAGACTGTATATTCCATTTTAAAAATGTGTTGGGGGTAATATCACCCCTATGAAGTATAGTTGTGTAGTTGGAAATCCGATAATAGATTAGGGGGAATTTGACTATTTTCTCCTATATTTATATTGAAATCTAATTAATTTAAATTTATATAACCTAAAGACAATTAAAGAGAAAACGCTCTATAGTAATTTGTTGTATCACATTATTCCTTCAACCACAGGAGGAGAGAGCCGCCAACTGATCACTTGTGCTTTTAGATTTTTAAGTAGGGATGACAATGGGGTAGGGCGGTTGCAAAGCGGAGTGGATTATAGTGCTTGTGGGGCAGTGTGGGTTAGTGTTTTTGCTGGGGTGGGGTAGGGGTAAGGCGGGTACACAATATTTTTTTAACCTGTGGGGTGGGGCGGGTGTGGGTTAGGGTTTTTTTATTTTGAAATTAATTAAATTGGGCAATTAAGCCAAAAACTGCGAAGGGAAGAAACTTAATCTCAATTCTTATCTCACTGTGGCTATCTCCCTTAGTCAAAATCAAGCACATGTACTGGTATGTTGAAGTTTTGCGGGGTGGGTATATGCGGGGCGATGCAGGGAAAACATAAAAAATTATGCTATACGAGGTGGGGCGGGGTGGGGTGGGGGAAATTCATTGCGGGTGTGCCCCACACCCGTACCATTGTCATCCATATTTTTAAAATAAAAATAAGACCATCGAAAGGACACAACATGTTCAACAACAAAATGAAGTCATAGGTCATACGAATCTGGTCTATGGAGGAGACATATTTTAGGCTAAATATAACTTAGGCAAGTGCCAGGTTTTAGAAGGTCTTTACTATATAGACACAAGCATCCGGTATTTAGTATTCATTAGCTCAATTAATGTCAATTCGTAATATTCATTGAAGGAAATCGCAGTTTATTTAATCAAAATATTATCATTAAGTTTCAGAATCAAATTAAAAGGGAGGAGGATTTTAACCTTCTCTTCTCAATCCTTTGATGATAAATTTATATGCTTTGGAAATTTACCTTGTCACAATATCACCACACACATATATATGTATTCATTCACCAACTTTTCAAAAGGTTAAATTTGGTTATATGACTAAACACAAGATACAACACTCTATGCACAGGATCTTAAAACAAGTATGCTTTAGGTTATATTATTAAAATATATTTGGGTTATATCATTGCATACACAAGCATCAATATAAAAGAGAACATGTGCCATAAAATAAACACTCTCTCCCTTTTTTTCCAGAAGTGTTCCTTTTGTTTTATTATGAGTAAAAGGTCACAAACATATTTAAACTACTCAATTTTTTTTTGAATTTTTATCTAAAATATTTAAAGTATAAGAAACATATCTAAACAATCACTCATAAATTTGATAAATACACCTCAAGTAGTATGTAATGATATGGTATTCCACTCTTCTTCTTCTTTTTTAAATGTCGCGTAGAAGGCAGTTCCACAGTAACAAAAAGTAGCGAAGCATAACTACACATTTAACAATCTTAGCTGAAAATATAAATCAAAATACATAATTTCACATTTTAGAAATCAATTGAAAATAATTAAAAGAAATCGTGTCAGCAAATTAAAAGGCCATGTGGATGAATATTCAAGGTCAGATGCGCCTAAGTGTATGTAGACACATATTTGGTCCAGTCAACATTGAGGCGTGTTTCTCACACTCTCAATTATTTAGATATGAAACTTAAAAAGATGATAATTTGAATGTGTTTGCATCACTTAACTAAAAAAAGACGTGTTAGTGAAAAACAACAATAAAAAAAATGGTTTATATATGTTTTTTAGACTTACCTTTTTTTAAAAAATTAAAATTAAAAAAAAAAAGAAATTTGTTTTATTTGGCATTTATCTATTTCAATTTTTTTTTAATCAAAATAAAAAATAACATATTTCTTATATTTAATACTAATTTAACTTAATATTCATCTTATCATCATACTTTTAATGAAATAATTTATTACAAAAATATATGACTTATTTTACATCACAATTCTTTTAGACGACGAAAGTAAAATCATTCAACTTGTAATGAATTATACTTCCTCCGTTCCTTTTTATATGTCATCATTTTCTATAAATAGTTGGACCATATTTCTTGTCATTTCATAAAATCAATGCACAAATTATCATATTCTTCCTATTATAGCCTTGATAGAGTAGTTAATTAGTCTTGAAAATATATATACTTTGACCAACCTAGGAAAACTAATAAGTAATTAATACTCATTGGAGTACTTCATACGTTGAGTAAATCTCTCCATTCACTATTCTATAAAAATTTGATTTTGAAAATAAATTCAAAAATTCAAATAGTCATCCAAATGCATTTTAATTTTTGAAATCTAGCGTATTCATTATTTATTGTAAAGTCGACTTAAGAAAACATTAAATAAGGGTAAAAGAGTAAAACTACTTAATTTCTTAATGCAAGTGCAATCCAAAAAGGAACATATAAAAAGGAATGGGTGCATAGAAAAAAGAACCTTGCAATGAATGTGATAATAATTATTATAATAATTTATAATACTACTCCCTATATTCTTAATTATTGGTTCACTTTTTTTTATTTATACCTTTTTACTCTGTTTTGATAAATTAAAAAATATTTTTTTTTTCCTATTATACTTCGAATTATTAACTTCGAAAAAAATATAACTTCTTGAAAATCTTAAATTTTTAAATCATGTACTTTATAATTAATAAGGGAAAAATTTTTACGTCAATAAATCTATTATTATTTTCATAATAGGTCTGTCAATTCAAAAGTTAACAAATAATTAAGAAGAAAGGAAGTACTCCTGCCATTCACTTTTTCTTGTCATTTATTCGTAAAATAAAATTTTATTTTTACTTGTCACTTCTGAGAAATCAAGAAAAATTAACAACTTTTTTTTTTTTTCATGTTTTACTCTCAACATTAAATACTTGTTTTTCAAATTATTTTTCAAGACATAATTTAATAGAGAATAGTTTAATAAAATTCGTATATCAATAATTATTTCTTTAATAAATATGTCAATTAAATATGATAAATAAAAATGAACGGAGGGATCACTAAGTAGCTTGGCCTAGATTGGGGTGAAATAAAAGTTTGAAATTGGGCTTTGACCAATGACTATAGCGGCGGCATACACTGCTTGTAATGCCCACTTGAGCCATCACGGGTCCACCTTCCTACTAAACGTGCCCATTCTTCTTCTTTTTTTGTTAAAAATAATATTTTATTTTATTTCGTCACTCTACTATATTAAAAAATATCTTTTCATATTATAATTTAATTAATTAATTATTTATTGCATTATTTTTTATGATGTAAGATTATGCATCAATTATTATAAGTATAATGAGTAGTGTCATAATTCTTATATTTATTACTTTTTTCGTTCCTATTTATATGACATTTTTGTTAAATAAAATATAGTTCTTAATATTTGTCATTTGACAAAATCAATGAATAAATGACCTTATTCTTTCTATTTTACCCTTGAGAATTATTTGTCTTCAAAGTATGAATTTGACCAACATAAGAAAATCAAATGATTAATACATATTCATTGTTCAATTTAATTAATCAAAATAAATTAATTTATGTTCATTTATTAAAAACATGACTTCAATAAATCACTAAATAAGCGTACTATAATAAATTTATCTAATTTTTAAGAGACGCGAAATCTAAAATAATAACATGTAAATAAAAATAAATGAAGTATTATTTTTCAAAACGTGTGCAATATTCAAAACAAGTAAAAAAAAAATACAACAGAGAGAGTGTGCATGCTAAAAAAAATTATAGTCCTTCTGTCTAATAATACTAGTTGATTATTGACAGAGGTGAGCCCATGATTTGAAGACTTTGGGTGCATCGATATAAACATAGCTCAAATATGAGATCTAAGCTAAACTTAAAATAAAAAAAATAAAAAAGAGTCTATAGTTGGATTCAAACCCTGTTCTCAAGGGTGGTATCTCTAGCTTATTTTACTGTATTACCATTTGAATATAATAAATATAATATCTTGAAAAGTGTAATAACAAAATTACTATAATAAATGATAAAAGTAAATCAAGAACTAAATGTAAAATTATTCATTGATTTCGTGAAATGGATGACTATTGTTGAATATCTCAAAACAATATGATGGACAACTATTATTGGACGAAGGGAGTAATAAATTTATATTTTTAGGTATAGGAAATATTCATCTGTATATACTTTAGAGATGTAGTGAGAGGGTCCATTATGTTAATTTTCCATTATAAAAGGGTGTCTCATCTTTCAAATTATGAATACATAAATTAAAAAATTATGGTTTTCCAAAAGTTCTGTCTTTTAAAAAAATAATTAATTAAGGATATAATAGTAAATTTTTTTTATCCTTTTCAATTGGACACGAAATTAAAGAGAAAAAGGGTAAAAGAATTCTTCTTGAAATTTTTAATCTAAAATAAGTCATTTAGTGGCTCACGTTCCAAGAGAAAACGACGTGTACTTCCTCCGTCCAACAATAGATGTTCACTACAATAAAAATAGTTGTCCAATAATATTTATTTAGTTTAGAAATTCAAGAGATAATTTAACTTTTATGATTATTTTATCCTTGCTATTAAATATTATTATTTATCATCTAACACATTTCTTAAAACATTAAATTTAATAAAGTCAAATGATAAATAAAATAGGACAACTTTAAGATGTGTTTTCTATTGTCTTTATGATATAGTCCATCCGTTTTATTATTGTTCTTATTTTAGATTTGACGTTTTTCAAGAAAGTAGATGAATTTATCATTATATTCTCATTTAGTGTTCATTTAAAGTCAAGGTTTTAATCAATGAATATGAATTAATTTATTTTAATTAATTAATTTGATCAATGTGAATTAATTAATTACTTAGTTATTTTGTGTTAGTGAAATACATATTTTTAAGATCTATAACTCTCAAGGGTAAAATAGTAAAAATAATTTTATTTATATATTGATTTTGTAAAATGACAAGTATTAAAAAACCATTTGATTGTAGTAAGGACAACGTATTTTACCCGTTCACTTTTACATGTTTGTTATGTGAAAAATATATTTTTATTTTCATATGTCACTTTTCACATATGAAAAACATATAATTTTTCTATGTTTTATTTTTAGTATTAATTATTTATTTTCTAATTATTTTTCAAGATACAATACTAAACATCAATTGATAAAGGTAGTGTAGTATAGTGATCATATTAAATATTATTTTTAATGAATTGCTAAGTCTAAATATGACTAGTAAAAATAAATAAAGGAAATAGTTTGATTGCCCACAAAATTTAAGAAAGAAAAAGGATTTCAATTGGTAGAGTCTAGTCGAGTCTTGGGGAACGGTACAGAGACGTCTGTACTTTACTTTGAGAGGCTATAGGACTTTAGGAAATCTCTATGTTTTCTATTGTCTCCTTTTGTGCTATAACTTGATTCCAACTGGTATTTGACGATCCAAATTGGTATCTAATTTCCTTCACTCTTTTGTCCGCAGATGGTTAACACTAGATTCAATGATGTCAGGCCCGTAGCTCGAGGAGTCTGCAGCCGGAGGCCGTGGTCAAGGCAGGGGTAGGGTAAGTGCAAGGGGTAGGGGCAGAGGAAGAGTGGCATCCTCTAGGAGTGGAGCCCCAACTGAGAATGTTACAAGGGAAGAGACCTCTCCTGCACAAAAAGAAGAGGTAGAAGAGAATGTGGAGATTTAGGACGAGGGGGATGTTGGACGGGAAGAGGATGCACCGGCTAGAAATATCGGCGTCCCTCTCTTTCTTGAAGGGGTTAGTCGGTCCTAGAGTCCTTCCCGCATTGCAAGCTGCTCAACCTCCGATCAACCGCCCTGTTACTACTACTATTCCCAGGGTAGATGGAACATCAGGAACTGATGCCTTCGGGTCTTGTGATGACTGGTAATGAGCACGCGATGATGCTGACTAAGTTTCTGAAATTGAAGTCGCTTGTATTCCAAGGTTCTGAGAGTAAGGATGCCTATGAGTTCATCTTGGATTTTTATGAGAGACTTCATAAGTTGGGTATTGTACATCGGCATGGGGTAAAGTTCGTGACCTTCCAGCTTCAAGGTGAGGCTAAGCAGTGAGGGAGGGCATATGTGGAATGCAGATCGTCAATTTTTCCCCCATTCATTTGGACACAGTTCCATACTCTGTTTCTGGAAAAGTATGTGCATCAAACTTTAAGGGATCTCAAGAAGGATGAGTTCCTGGCTATGGAGCAGGGTGGTATGTCTGTAGCTTCTTGTGAGGCTAAGTTCCATGATTTGCCTAGATATGCTTCACAATTGGTGAATACTGAGTAGGAGAGGATTCGTCTATTCATCAAGGGACTGAACTCGGAGTTACAAGTATTGTTTGTTCACATGACCTTTGCAGGGAAAAGTTTTAATGAGGTGACGGATTTTGTGAAGAAAGTGGAAGGAGTTAGACGTGACGGAAGGCCAAGGTTTTAGCTAAGAAGCCCAAGAGTATAGGTAACTTTCATGGTTTTTACCGAGAGGTTCAGGTAGGCCGACACTTACAGCCCGACCAATTCAGTCCGTGTTGCCTGCTTTTACAGGTAGTTACTCGGGAACTCCAAAGTAGAATTTTATTCACGGTAGCCAGGGAGTAGGACCTTCGGCGAGCAGCAAGACATCTTTTGAACGAAATTGTTATAATTGTGGAAAACCTGGGCATATGAGGAGAGACTACCCCACCCGTGCATGCTTGAATTCGCGCAGCAGTAGATTAGAGCATTGGTACCCGCGGGCAACGGTAATAATGGTAGAGAGCATCCACCAAGTGGGCGAGGAGGAAATCAACGAGGCCATGTAGGCTGGGGAAATGGTAATGCAAGTAGAGGAGCAGTGTAGCAAGGCAAGGAGGTCGCCCGTCAAGATGACAGGGCTCAGTTTTATGCCTTTTCGGGCAAGACAGTGACTGAGGTGTCTGATGCAGTGATCGCAGGTACTATTCTTGTCTGTGATCGGATGGCTATTGTCTTGTTTGATCTGGTTTCTACTTATTCATATGTGTTAGTTCAGTTTGCCTTGGGATTCAATGTTGTTTGTGATATACTTGATGCCCCAATCCATGTTTCTACCCTAGTTGGAGAGTCTGTCATAGTCACCCATGTGTATCTTCCTTGCCCTATCTTGTTTATAGGTTTTCAGACTTGGGTTGGTTTGGTTATTTTGGATATGATTGACTTTGATATAATCTTAGGCATGACTTGGTTGTTCGCCTATTATGTTGTATTAAATTGTAATGCTAAGTCTATTACTCTATAGATCCCGGGTAGGAAAAAGTTACACTGGGAAGGGGTGTACAAGCATAAGCTAGCTAAGGTCATATCCTCTATTCGGGCTAGGAAATTGGTGGGGCAGGGTTATTTTGCATATTTTGCTTATATTCAGGATGTTGATGTTGAATCTCCGTCTATTGAGTCTATTCTTATAGTGTCTGAATTTAAGGAAGTGTTTCCTTCCAATTTCCCTAGTATGCCTCTGGATAGATATATAGATTCCTGCATTGATTTGCAATCGGGCACTCGCCCCATTTCCATCGCTCCATATTGCATGGCTACGGTAGAATTAAGAGAGCTTAAGGCTCAAATCCAGGAACTTCTTGATAAAGGTTTCAGTCATCCTAGTGCTTCCACGTGGGTTGTTACTTTCTTGTTTGTTAAGAAAAGGGATGGTAGTATGAGGATGTGCATAGACTACCTGCTATGGGCACTATGAATTTCTAGTGATGTCATTTTGATTAACCAATGCACCTGCAACTTTCATGAGTTTGATGAATGGTGTGTTCAAACCATTTCTGGATTCTTTTGTTTTTGTCTTTATCGATGACATTTTGGTATATTCAAAGAGTAAGGAAGAACATGTTGACCATGTTCGCATTGTTTTGAGTGTCCTTGGGAAGCAAAAGTTTTATGCCAAATTTTCCAAGTGTGAGTTCTAGTTGGATTCAGTTGCCTTTTTGGGGCATGTAGATTCAAAAGAAGGGGTAATGATAGATCCACAAAAGATTGAAGCGGTTAAGAATTGAGTCCGGCCTAGCTTTGCAACTGAAGAAGTTTTGTGGGGCTTGCTAGTTACGATCGTCGTTTTGTGAAAAACTTTGCTTCCATTGCCACACATCTAACAAGGCTGACAAAAATAAATAGGTACCTTTCAAATGGACTGAAAAATGTGAAGAGATATTTCAAAAGCTCAAGACTCTTCTGACCATAACACCTATTTTGGCACTATCGGTGAAAGGTAAGGATTTCATTGTTTATTGTGATACTTCACATTCGGGTCTAGGTATTGTGTTAATGCATGATAAGAATGTCATATCTTATGCATCGCGGAAGTTGAAGGTGCATGAGAGGAACTACCCGGCACATGAGTTTGAGTTGGCAGCCGTAGTATTTGCCCTTAAGATCTGGCGGTATTACGTTTATGGTGTCAAATGTGAGGTGTTTATTGATCATCGTAGTCTGCAACTGTATTCACTAAAAATGACCTAAATCTGAGACAACAAAGGTGGATGGAGTGACATAAGGATTATGATGTCACCATCGAGTATCATCTGGGTAAGGCTAATGTAGTGGAAGACGCACTAAGCCGAAAGGCGATAAGCATAGGTAGTGTAGCTTGTTTGGGTGTATCCAAGAAATCTTTGGCCAAGGATATTCAGACCATGGAGTATAAGTTTGTGTAGTTGGGCATCACAGAGAAAGGTGGGGTGTTATCTATCATTGAGGTTAAACCCACGTTTATTGAGGAGATCAAGGCCAAACAATTTGATGATGAAAATTTGAATGAGCTTAGAAAGAAGACAGTGTCTGGTAAAGCACAAGATATGGTTCTTGATGCGGAAGGTGTGCTTAATTTTAAGGGGAGAACTGGTGTTCCCCTAGTGGATAACTTGATTCGAAAAATGTTGACAGAATCTCATACTTTGCGGTATTCCATTCATCTGGGTGTGACCAAGATTTACCAAGATTTGAAGCGACTTTATTGGTGGCTTGGTATGAAGAAGGACTTAATTGAGTTTGTGGCTAAGTGCCAAATTTGTCAGCAGGTAAAGTATGACGATCAAAGTCCTGCAAGTTTGCTTCAGAGAATGCCAATTCTGGGATGGAAGTGAGAAATGATAGCTATGGATTTTGTGGTTGGTTACCCCAAGACTTTGGGAAGTTTGATTCTATTTGGGTAGTGGTTGACAGATTGACTAAGTAAGCCCATTTTATTCCAGTCATAATAGACTATAATGCTCAGCAGTTGGCTAAAATTTATGTGAAAGAGATAGTGAGACTGCATCGGATGCCCCTTTTTATCATATCAGACCATGGTACGCAGTTCACATCCAAGTTTTGGAGGAAATTGCATGATGAGTTGGGCACTTCACTCACTCTTAGTACAACTTTCCATCCACAGATGGATGGGCAGTCAGAGAGAACTATTCAAGTGTTAGAGGACATGCTAAGGGAATGTGTGGTTGATTTTGGGGGACATTGGGATAAGTTTCTACTATTGTGTGAGTTCTCCTATAATAATAGTTACCACTCCATCATTGACATGGCACCATTCGAGGAACTTTTGGGGATTGATTTGGTGAAAGATGCTCAGGATAAAGTGAGAAGTATCCAAGCTAAGCTTCTAGCATCCCAGGGTCAACAAACAAAGTATGTGGACCGTTAGGTAAGGGACATGGCTTTTCAGGCTGGTGAGAAAGTTCTTCTAAAAGTGTCACCCATAAAGTAAGTAATGAGATTCGTTAAGAAGGGCATGCTTAGTCCTCGATATATTCATCCATTTGAGAGTTTTGACTGTGTAGGGCCAGTGGCCTATAGATTGACCTTACCCCTTAGCTTATCTGGAGTTCATCCAATGTTTCATGTGTCCATGTTGAAGAAGTATCATGGTGACTGAGATTACTTCATTAAGTGGGACTTAGTTTTGTTAGACAAGGACCTTTAGTATGAAGAGGAACCGGTTGCAATCCTTGATTGTTATATCCGGAAGTTGAGAACCAAGGAGATAAAGTCCTTGAATGCTCAATGGAAGCATCATCCGGTTAAGGAAGCTACTTGGGAAACCGATAAGGACATGCGAGACAAGTATCCCCAGTTGTTCGGCGATTCATGCACTACTCTACTCTTACTTTAGCCAGTTTTTCCTAGTTTATCACTCGGGGACGAGTGATGGGAAAATTTGTATCTATTGTAACTACTTGTTCCCGTCGTTATGGGAAAACCAATAGGGAAAAAATTGGGGCTAGAAAACTTTTGAGTAGTGATTTGAGAAATTGTAGCCTAGTCCAGATTTGGACGAAATCTGAGTAAGGGAGGTCTAGGGAAATCTAGTAATGAATGGGGGATCCAATTATGAATTTGATCACATGAGTAGATAGCTAAGACGTTAAGGAAACCGTACGACTTTACAGAATTGAATTCGGGAGAGTGGAACTCCTGAAACTTATCTTAGCATGAAGGGATAGTTTTTGAATATCAAGGGTTGAAAGTGTGTTGTGAAATGGGAGTTTGGAACTCAAATTCCAAGGTTCTGTCTCCGTGCAAGCTGCCAGGGTGTGATTATTGCCACTAAGGTGGGGTCGTTGTGGCGGGTTGGGGTCCGCTGTAGCGGTCCAGTCACGACTTAAGTCGGGGGAAAACCCCAATTTTGTTATTTTTCTACAAACTTCATTCTTAAGAGTTAGGAGACGACCCAAGACGAGTTCTTGACAGTTTTCCACAACTTTTGGTTCTAAAGGTAAGAATTTTACTCCCCTAATCTATCTTTTGATCCGTAGAACTTAGATTCTTGGGTAATTATTGTTATGGGAGGGTTTTGGCCTGAAATTGACGGTCGAAAAAGCCCTAGCTACACATTAGGATCATGGGTTTAGTCTTGGGTTAGTGGGTTTGTTATGATCCGAGTAATTAGACTTTGATTAATTTATCTTTGTGTTATATTAAATATTTGTAGACCTAGAACAAGCGGAAAAAATCCATAAAGGGAAGGATCAAAGGTCTTAGGAGGATTCAAGCTTTATTTCGAGGTAGATGATGATTTGATTTCATGTTTGTGTGATGTATGTTGCTAATTGCTTCATTGTAATGCATGTATGTATGTGAATGAAACACTATTGATCAAACCAAATGAATTGAGTGTGAATGAACAAATGTAGTCCATGATTCAACACTTGATTTTATGATTATGAGTATGTACATTATGAGTGTGAATGTGATTGAGGTTGTGTTTATTGGATCAGGTGTCACGTTTCGACACGTACATTGGATCGGGTGTCACATTCGGACACATATATTGGATCGAGTGTCACATTCCAACACACTAATTGGGATCAAGTGTCACGTTCGGGCACCACTAACAGTTTGGGTATGGATTCCATGAGAGGACCATTGAATTGTCATGTCTACTTGTTATTGAGAATGTGGAATTGTACGTTGCTCCTAAAATGATAATCGATGTGTGTGTATATATATATATATTTTTTATTTTTTTTTGTACATGTCATATTTACTATGTTGTGACTGCTTATATCTGTTTCACTTACTGGAATAGCAGTGTGATCCTACCAGTACACTGTGGTTGTGTACTGATACTACACTTGCCCTTTCTTTATTGAGTACAGGGCATCTTGAGGCGGCTACTGGCAGACCTCATTTAGGAGATAGCTAATTGAGACCAAATTCAAGGGTGACCCAGTTCTTACAGGCTGCCATGAGTTCTCATTTTGTTTAGTCCATTTCCTTTGGACTTAGACTAGTTATTTAGATAGTTGTTATGTTTAGCTTCCGGGGTTGTACCCCTTCTTCTTAGATTGTTGTAATTAGAGTTTTGATACATTGACTTTCAGTTTCTAGGGGTTGTTTTTCCGCAAATGTTTTAGTAGCTTTTTTGTTAAACTTTCAGAATTTATGGGAACTCGATTTTTCCTTAGACATTTAAACCTGCTTCCGTAGCTTTAAATTCCTATTTTTTTTGTTAAGTTGTGTAGTTGGGTTGTAATAGTGGTTCTCCCACCGGAGGGTTAGTGTGGGTGCCAATCACGACGGTCTAGTTCATGACAATAAAGAAGGGTCAGCTTTACTACAAATTAAACCAAGGTGTAAGAGATGCATGCTTAACCTATAAAACTAGGCTCTTGGTGCTTGTTTAAGACCATACAGTGCCTTTTTAAGTAGACACACATGTTGAGGATACTTGGGATCAATAAATCCAGGAGGTTGACTCATGTACACCTCATCTTGTAGGAAACCATGGAGAAAATCATTTTTGACATCCAATTGTCTAACTTAAAACTTTGAGCTTACAACAATGGAAAGAACCACCCTAATAGTTGCGGCTTTAACTACACGGCTAAATGTTTCTTCAAAGTCTACACCTTCAAGCTGCTAGAATCCCCTAGCTACAAGCTTGGCCTTGTATCGATCTATTGTTCCATCAGCTTTTAATTTTGTCTTGATCACCCATTTTGAGCCAACCAAATTTATACCACGAGATTTCGGCACTAATATCCATGTCTTGTTAGTATGTAAGGCATTGATTTCCTCCTACATTACTGCAAGCCAATGAGGTGACCTAAGTGCTTCCTTAGTAGTATTTGGTTCCTTCAAAATTTCTTTGCTAGTGAGGGCAACAAGTGATAAATGATGTTCCTTCGTCTTGTGTCTAGTGATCATATAAATCCCTTGTGGTGTAGGAAGTACCTTAACTGGTACATCAACTAAAGTTGTTGATTGAAGTGTAGTATCGTTAGGTTGATGGTCAACTGGTACATCGACCAAAATAGGTGATTGGACTGGACCTGTAAGTTCAAAATGTTCCTCATTGCCACTAGCGGATCCGAAATCTGAAGTTGGAGTTTCAATATTACTGTATGGATCATCATTGTCAACCTGTTATTCATGATCATCATCTGATCCTGCACCTAAGAGGTCAATAGTACTCTCGTCATCAAGGAGTATATGGGTTGTTTTAGTAGCATTGTCACCAGTAATTTCCCCTGAATTATCATGTGCCTGCAGTTTAGAGAAAGATTCAACAAAAGTAGCAAGTTGGGGTGAGACATCAATGTTCGTGTGAGATTGATTTGGAGACACATAGGGTAATGTGTTTTCATTAAACACAACATGTCTGGATATGTAAACCCTCCTTGTAGAAGGATGATAACATCTATATCTTTTGTATAAGCTGATGTATCATATAAACACATAAGGATAAGTCTTTTGACTGAACTTGTTGCTACCCTTGATATATGGAAAACATCTACACCCAAACACTTTTAAGCTGTTGTAATAAGATTGTTCTCCATACAAATTGACAAATGGAGTCACCATCTTTAGGACTGAGGAGGGTAGTCTATTAATAAGGAACACTGCAGTGAGGAAAGCCTCAACCCATAGAAACAAAGGAAGGTTAGCATGGAGTAGTAGAGTTAAGCCAGTCTCCACAATGTGCCTATGTGTTCTTTCTGAAACACCATTTTGTTCAGGTGTGTTAGTACAAGAAATATATCTCACAATCCCACAATCTTCCAAATTCTTGATGAAGTATGTTTTGATAAACTCCCCACCTCCATCACACTAAAATATCTTAATTTCTTTAGAAAATTCTTTTTCCACCATTTTATGGAATTTTACAAAGACCTCAAAGAATTCAGATTTATTTTTTAGTGGATAAATCCATGTATATCTTGTGTGATCATCTACAAAAACGACATGATATTTCATATATTGAGAAGATTCGATAGGAGCAGGTCCCCACAAGTCACAATGAATTTTAAATAAAGGTTCTTTCTCAATTTTATTTCTCAAACCAAATGGAAGTTTACAACTCTTGCCCAACTGGCAACTAGAACAAACAGTACGCATTTTATTCCGACTACTAACATTGATGCAACAATTACTACTCAAAACTTTTAAAGACTTCAAACTAGGGTGTTCTAATCTAGTATGCCACATGTTGTTTGACGTGTTCCAATCGGGTGCAGCAGTTAAAACATATAGATTATTATCTTTCAAAGCATAGAGTCCATTCCTTTTAGATCCCTTGGCCAGCAGTGTCCTTGTCTTCTTGTGCTTTACAACAAAGTTAGTTTCATCAAATTCAAGAGTGCAACAATTATCCTTTGCAAGCTTACTAACTGAGAGTAGATTTTTTATTAATGTAAGGAACTACAAGAAGTTATTTTAACTTTAGGACTGATCCAGATATGTTCCCAACATGTGTTATGTCTAACTTTGATCCATTCCCAATAATGATTTTATCTTGTCCATTGTAGTGTTTAAGATCAGTTAGGATACCTGAATTATGTGTCATATGGATACTTGCTCCTGAGTCCACATACAAGGTGTCATCAATAAGATTTTTTGTAGATTAGTAGCAACCAATGCTTGTGGTAGTTCATCTGCGGCTTAGTAAGAGTAATCCCACCTGTAAAAATAATTAAGAGTAGTATGGTTAATCCTACCACAAATTTGACACACATCAGTATTGTTCCTCTTATGACTTCCATTTGAAGGACTGTTATGAGGACCTGGGCCGTTTCTACTGCTATAAGAATATGTTCCCTTTCCAGCAGGCTTGAAGCCTCTTCCTCTGGAATTGAAGTTATTGTTTCCTCTTCTTTGAGAGTAGCTTCCTCTTCCCCTGCCTCTTTGGACAGAAAATATCATGTTATGGTTTTGTTGTGGCACTTCTTCTTTCCTCTCTCATATCAAAACCCCTGAGAGCATTAACAAATTGATTAACAGTAGGATATGGTGCCTTACCTAACATGACAGTCTTGAAGGTCTTGTATTTAAGACCTAGACCTCTAGCAAAATTAATCACTTTTCTATCCTCATCTACAGGCTTGTGAATGGCTGCAAGGCCATCATATATGCCTTTGAATTCCTTAATATATTCATCAATCGTTTTGGTTCCTAGCTTCACACTTTGTAGTTTTTGTTTGAGCTGGAACTCCTTATCTTTTGTTGCTTGAAGATAAGATTCTTCCAAGCATTCCCACATCTCCTTGGCAGTTGAGCAGCCTACGATCAGGTACATGCTTTCTTCTGTCAAGGTGCCTGAGATCCAACTCCTTAGCAACACATCCTTCTCCTCCCAGTCATCAACAATGTTGTTGTCTTCTGCACCCTTCTCTCCTAGTACAACATTCTCAGTAGTTTGTCTAATGGAACATGTACCTTTAGGTGGTTCATTCTCTGTGATAAGGTAGATTAATCTCATAACTTGAATCAACTAAGACATTTGTGTCCTCCATATAAGATAGTTCGTTGGCTTAAGTTTAATGGAACAGGACAAAATAAGATGATGAAGTGAGGAGGTCGAAAGAGTGTTAGTACAAGGGGCCATTGCAATTTGATATTGTGGTTGTTTTGACTTTGATCTAATACGTTAAAAAGTGAAAAAGTTTTAATGCTCTGATACCATGTACAAATATCATGTAAAGTATGGAGAAATCAAGGATTGTATTGATAATTGAATTGTTGAGTTACATAATCCTTATATAGGACAAGAGTCTTATACTAGTTACACTAGCAATCCTAATACAACACAAATATATTATTTACACCTTATCCTAGTCGACTACATCAACTTTAGTCGTACAAAACATAGATTTGCACATAAATTAGAATTCAGTAGTCTAGTCCTAGTGTAACTCCAACTCTAACTCATCAGTCAGTTCCATTTAACTTGTTCCTTCGACATGTTCCATAAGCTTCCTTCAACAATCCTCACTTTCAACTTCTAACTCTCTTTTCTTCTCATTTTGAATTGTGCAATTTCCTTAATTCGATTTCCTATTGTGAGCTTCCATCTTTGTAAGTTGGTTCTTAAATAGCATTAGGAAATGACCCTTTCAATTAAAATTTTAATTCTGAAATACATTAAAGTGATTAATGACTTTCCATATCATAACTTTTCAAATTCTTCCATTAGGAGATTTATGATTACGATTAAAAGGAATATGAATGTACTCATTTATCAAGAAAATGATAATTTAATTATTAAAGGGCTTAAGGACTTTAAATTCTACCATTATGTAATTAAAATATTTATATTTAATCAAATTTTAATTTAGTAGAGAGGCAAAATGGTAATTCCATTTTTTACTTTGGAGCTTCCCACTTATAAGAATATATGATATATCAGCTCAAGAACCGTAATCATCATTACGCTAATTTAATGTTCTTTTTCGTTCAAAGTTGAGTGGAAAATAAGAATATTCATTTATTTGTTGTGATGGATGGATTATTTATTAAAAATAAGTTAGATAAGTACACTAAGCTCTTAGTATGCACTGCATACAGAAAGTGATCGAATTACAAAGGTCTATTGTACAAAATCTTACCATTCATTTTTACAAGAGATTGTTTTTACGACTAAAATCAGTGACCTCTTGATCACATGAGAACAACTTTACCTTCTAAGTTTTATGCACAACATTATAAAAATACACTTTAACATAGTTCAAATTTTATTATATAACCAATTAATGATTGTGATGAAGATCTATCTATAATTACATTATATATAATTACATTATATATGACCTGATTATGCAAATTATATGATTGATTTGTAATCTTTCCACAATTCAGCTCATTGGGAAAACACCATTGGTGTATCTTAACAAAGTGAGTGAAGGATGTGGTGGTTATATTGCTGTTAAACAAGAAATGATTCAACCTACTTCTAGTATCAAAGATAGGTAAATTATTTGGGAATTTACTTTCTTTCATTTTTACTTCTTGTGATTTTTTTCTAAATATGAAGTCGACGTTTGGACATGTTTCATTTCAAAATTTGAAAAAAGTTTTTCCTTTTCCACCAGACCAGCATTTGCTATGATTAATGATGCAGAAAAGAAAGGATTAATCACCCAAAAGTAAGTAAACATGGCTCTTTCTTAAGAGGTGTACGAAAATCTTAAAAGATAGATAATATGAACGAGATACCAGTTGCATAGATTTTGTGCATGTCTTATATATATATTTTATGGATGATATGCAAACAACACTAATCGAGCCAACGTCAGGGAATATGGCAATAAGTATGGCATTTTTGGCTGCCATGAAAGGCTACAAAATCATTTTGACAATGCCATCCTACAGAAGCTTGGAGAGGAGGGTAACTATGAAAGAATTTGGAGCTGATTTAGTGATCACTGATCCAACTAAAGGAATGGGAGGAACTATTAAGAAAGCTTATGATCTTTTGGAATCTACACCTAATGCTTATATGCTTCAGCAATTCTCTAATCCAGCCAATACTCTAGTAAGTAATTTACGTCTTCATTTTGCTCCCTCCCCCATCCCCTCATCTATCACTAGAATTTCCATTATAGGAAAATGTCCAAATTTATCCTTATATTGTATTTTATGATATGTTATTCTTCTATTATTATTTCATATTTTTAGAGTATGTTAGATTCCCACATTGGTTAGGGAATGAACTGGTCCCTCATAAGCTAGTTTTTGGGTCTAAGTTAGGTTCAAGTGTCATGTTTTTCATGTTATTAGAATAAGGTTCATTCCCAGTTTGGGCTCACGATCTACACTCTAGTTGGGCCTGAGCGTAGGGGGGGGGGTTAGAATCTTCCGAGAATGAATTGATGGTCTGCTTATATGGACTTGAACAATCCTACCCTCATAAAGTAGATTTTGGGGTTGAGTTAGGCCAAGTGTCTTATCTTTGTCATTAGCAAACTATCTCGCAGTTGCCCTTGACCTCGACAGAGCTCCAACGTGGATTTCACTATTTTAGAGATCAGGCTCAAATGCATGCCCTCTACTCTTGCACTTTGGTTAGGGTCTACGGGAAGCTCCTCCTGAGTCAAGGGAAAGTAAGATAATTAATGCGATGGTGGAGCCAGGATTAATTTTCACCAAGGAGATTCAACAATTTAATTAAGTAAATACACAAGGAAGCCAAAGATATTCAACATTAGTATATAAATACATTAAAAAAAGATATATATATTTTTTAATAAAAAATGGTCAATGACCATAATATATTAAGAAAAAGCCAAAAGGCCCACTTCAACTCCAATAGACTCGGTCCAAATGCCCAAAGTCTTCTAACACTTAAATGAAACAAATTAAAACAACCAAAGAGAAGACAATAAACATTAGAAATCAAATAGGAAACCTTTCAAGAACTTCATCAATGTTTGGACTTCTTAGCTCATCATCAACAGATGCCTTTCAAGATTTCATCTTTGTAACTTCGATCTGAGACATAAGTCATCCATCATTGCTACCATCATAGCTAGAGCTCTTTAGAAATGGTGGTTGAATATTCGTCTGAGCAATTGGAGACGGTGCGCTGCAAGATCATTAAATCTATTAGATTGAGCTTCGACCACTTATCTTGTTAACTATACTTTTCAGATATGTACTCTCTTTGTGAAAACTGATAATACCTCATCTCTTGTCATCCTTCCTAGTGAATGAGCTTCCGTAGAGGCTAATACCAGACTTTAGAAATATGTCATTAGATGAAATGTCCAATGAGATTATGTACATTAACTTGATAGATAATAATTCTGCAAATACTTGATGTAGCTCATTGAAAGAAAGATTATTGGATAGCAGATGCTCACACTGCACAATATTTCTATTTGCCTTGGTGGGTAACCACCACGAACACCTTAAGCTCTCACCAGGTGCGATGGTTCCAATCGACCAATCATGAAATAGCTTCAGGCAATTGACATTAATGTACAATGCTATTAACTTCTTATGATATGAAAATCTTACTGTCTATGCTTTATGCTAGAGTGATCTATGGCTTGCAGGAGTTAGCTTGCTCCAGTTGATCTTTTGTTAACTTGCCTTACTTTCAGATTTGTAGTATGCTGCTTGTCTAGATTAATGATTTTTTCCCCATAAGATGGGATTTCTTGAAAATTATTTATCTGAAAATCACCTACAAAATCAAAAACTAGGTTCGCAAAACTATCCGCCAGAGTATTCCCTTCTCTCAAGACATGTTGAATAGTAACCACCACTCCTTCCCTTAATTTGTTTATCGAGTTGACCTCCAATGTCACACTCCATGGAACTTTCCAAATACCATCCAAAATATTCACCATGGTAAGGGAGTCTGTCTCAATTAAGATAGGAGTGAATTACCTGTCAATACAGAATTTGAACCCTTCTCTGATAGCAATAGCTTCTGTAATAATGTTAGAAGTGTTAGGTAATTTGATACCTTTAGCTCCTAGTACATCCCTATTTTCATTTCTCACGCAAAAGGCTGCTGAGCTAGGACCATGATTTCCTGTTGAAGCACCATCTGTGTTACATTTGAACCGCCCAGGTGGTGGGCAAAGCTAGTTCACCAATTTATATTCTGTTTTTGGTTTGTATCTTTCCAGCAGGAGTACTAGATGTGGCTAGGATTTAGGTAAATTTTGAAACCAAGGATACCTCATTCTAGTAAACTTAAAGATAGTATCATTTATGTCATGAATCACCTTCCCAAGAGAATATGTTCCCCATGTAATACAATATTTCTTCTTTTCCAGATAAACCACAACACAATGATAGGAGCGGCTTGAAAACTTGTTCTGATCTTAGCATTTCTTGGTTCATCCCACCATTTGAATATTTTTTGCTTCATCTGAATCCATGGGCCCTGTAGCCCTGCACCATTAAAGTACTACTCCCATACTTTTGTAGCAAACTCTCTTGTCAAGAAAAGGTGCTCAATCGTCTCTACTTGTAGATTGTAGCAACAAGAACATCTTGATACTACTGCTATGCCACAGTTGGCCAAAACTTCATCCACAGGAAGTTTTGCTTTCCATAACCTCCAAATAAAGAAGGAAATCTTGAAAGGAAGACCCTTTACCCATATTTGGCTAAATTGATAGGATATTGTAACTTTTCTCCTCAGTAACACCCATTCACTGTTCACTGTAAAATTTCCAGTGCTATTCAATATCCACCATGGTTTATCACTTTGATTTGTAAATTCAACATAATCCATATTCTGCCTCACATGCTCCACAATAGAAAAAGGAATATATGATTCCATTTTCTCATAATTCGAACCTTCAACTCCCATAAATTCTTTAACAACAGTTATTGAGTGATTTATTTGAATATCTTCCTGAATTCTTTGGTGTAAAGGTCCAAATTTAGTCCAGTTATCATACCAACTACTAGTTGAACACTCTCTCGGTACCTACCACATCTCCTTCTCAAGTAAATTTCTATTTTCTAAAATCATTTTCCACACCTCCGATCCACCTTTTCATTGAACTAAAGAAGTAATTTGTTTCTTACAGTAATTGATCCACGTGTAAGTTATCCATAAAGAGCCTGTTGTTCTAAATCTCTGATTGAAGTTTCAAACACACTTCATCCAATTCTAAGCGTCAACGATCGTAAATCAGTATATAACCCAACTATATGAATTGGGGTCAAATCCCACAAGGAGCGGTGCGTGTTTCAGATTTGATTTGGAAGTGTGAACATGGTCAAATCAGTCAAAGGAATAGAAATGATTGAATAAAGACATCATTCAAATTCAGGGGTGACACGAATGTCAAATGGGGAATTTTGCTTTTGATTAACAACTACAAACAGTCACAAATAATACAAGTTAACAATAATGAGACAGGTTCTTGGGATGTGATCGATTATAGGCTAATATAGACATATGGGTAGTTGCAACTATTAGAAATAGATAAATATTAGTGAGTAGACTAGTTTATAGTGGAGGTAACTTTTCTCTCAAACAATTTACCCCGAATCAAGTGATTTCTTTCAAACATCAACACACATGCAAAATAAGAGCATCCCACACCTTAATCCATTCACTCTCTCGAGATGAATGTGCGGGATTGGGTTTAGGATTCACTCTTTCAAGCTGAACCCAGGTCAACCCAATACCCATAAACCATCAATCAATAATTTTAGTTCTAAAACCTCTCTCTCGAGCAAGCCAAGAACACAAATATAGAACTGCATTTGCAGCTACAATTCTTAAATTAAACCACAATTAATAATTGAACTCACTTTTAAAAAAACATTTAAACTAACAATTAGCAACACCCATAAGCTAAATCAGCCCATAATCACATATTCACACCCCAAGAATTGGGGTTTTAGCTAGACATTATAAAAAGGTAAAAACTGTTACCAAATTGATTATCCATCAATTGGGTAAAAGTGATTTCATCCTTACAATGCTCCAATTTGAAGATTCTCAAAGACCCACTTCCAAATTCTCAAAAGTGAACTTCTTCAATCCTTCAAAGCTAAGGAAAAACTAGAGACAACTGTCTCCACATGCTCAAAACTTACTAATAGATTGTTCTAAAGAGTAATTGATACTAAACTAAATGTTCAAAAACGTATTTATAGTTGCCAAAAATGTGTTGCGAAGAGTCAATTGGCGTAGTAATTTGGGCTCGCCAAACAACTCGATGACCCGACTTTTTGTATCTTCGATCTTTCATTTGCCTTTGTACTCAGCATCCTCAAGGTCTATAACTTTGGGCGAGCTATCTTGGCTTCGCGGAATCACTCGGTGATCCGCCGATTTAACATCAGTTATTGGCACAAAATAAGCATTTGAGGACACTAAATCTATATAAACAAAGCCCTAAATGAGTCCAAATCTTTGACTCATCAACACCCCCAACTTAAATTTTTTCTTGTCCTCAAGTAAAACTCAAGTTCAACAGCTCAAAAAGGATGTCTCAAATAGTGCTACATAATACTCAATCATGAATACACACAATAAGACTCAACTTACTCATCCAAAGATCAATTATGCACTCAAAGATTCAAGGTGTGACTCACCATTATCAAAGATGCTCAAGTTCACAATACTTGCTTCAAAGGCAAGTTCAAGCTTAACAAAGGTACAAAAATGCCCTCACAACAATGATGGTTCCCTATTTACACACAATTCTTCAACAATTTATAGTTCCGGAATCACATACAATTCTCACACTCACAAAAATGATCACATGCATGACTTTACCCATAGGTTTGCCCTTATTTCCCTATCAACACTCGTTTCAGCTCACTAAAGATCAAAAAGGTCTTTTCAAGGCTTGTAACGAGGCTGAGTGTAAGGGTATGATCATTTAGGCTCAGTGGCTGCTACCCTCATGAAATGTGGTCTGAACATCACTTTTCTTCCTTTTCTTCAGAATTTTTACTCATGCTCAAAATTCACCCCATTATTCAACTTTTAATGAGTTTTCGGACACCCCATTTCTTTTGCACTTTCAAAACTTTATTTCACAACTTTTTCATTCTTTTTGTTTTTCTTTTCTTTCTCTTTTTTTATATGGAGGGGTTCCATCTTTTTCAAGATCATGACTCAAAAGGGTAATTCTTCACATTTCTTGATTTACTTTCTCTTTTCATCACACCCCAACTTAGGCTTTTGGCCTAAGTTGGCTATTCAAACAAACCACATTTCATGAGAATTATGGGTGAATGAACAAAGAGGGGTCACAATTGCATCAACTTTCTTCCAAGAAAAGGATAAGGCTCAAAGGGGTTGAAGCAGAGTTCACACATCTCACAAGGTTCGCCATAAAAAGAGGTATATTGCCAGATTGTTTCACTCTTCAAAATTGTTGCCTAAGATCATTTCAAGAGCTTGCATCACTTAGTCAACCGGACCAATGGGGAAAATTCTAGGTGTCATCACACAAGGTTCATAGTAAGCTCATCATACAAGGCATTGGCACCAATATCAAACGAGACTCCACATTTTTGCTAGTGTGCAATGTTCATCACAAGAGACTCCACTCGATAACCAGCTAGTCACAACAAGATGAAAAAAGTTCACATATTGTCTATGCAACTTCATTTGGCCTCATCGTAGCGGGGCATTCATTTTTGTTTGATTAAGAACACCATTCAAGTCAACAGTATTGATCATAACTGATACTCAAATTTGCTCAAGAAAAACCACAATCACACACAATAAGAAGTGGCAAAAAATTTAGATGGGTCAAAACCCATTTTCATTCATAAGAAGAAGCCATAAGCTCAAACATCCACAAGATAGAAACCAAAACCACAGTATAAATCACAAAACCCAATATATACAAAATATAGGCACAAGAGGTAGGTATGGAAATACCTTACCCCACCACAAACAAAATGGTAATTGTCCTCAAATGTAATAAACAAAATCAAAAGTCAATAAAAATGATAGAGAGGGAGGTAAAGAAAGGTCTTGTCTACACATTCGCTCCATCTATCGGGGAATCAATGCCTGGGGTCACATCAGCACTAGCTCCACCAGAGCCTGCCATGGGTGTATCTGCCAATGAAATCTGCATGTCTGAATCCACCATAGCCTCTTCAACCTCTGTAAGGTCCTCATATGTAGTCTCCTCATCAACACCGAGCTGCTCTTCATCAGTCTCAGCCTCGAACTTGGCATCAGCCACCTCATCTCCGGTGGTAGCCGGAGGCACATCAGAGTCAGCTGGCATATCAGGGATCTCCACAGTCCCAAAAATCATAGACATGTCTGTGGACTTCAGTTGGTCCACGTCCTTCCTCAATTAAGCAATTACGGACTTTAGGGCCGTCACCTCATCAGTGGCCCGTTGACCTCGCTCACACACCGCTATATTTGCCGCAAGGGCATCAATAGACATACTAAGAGGTTTCACAACAGTAGTGAGGGCTCTCTCAATCATCCCAGGGACTGTAGCCTCTAGTCTAGAGCACGCCTATTAGCAAAATGGGCTAACTGCCCCATCCGTAGTATCGCAGCCTAGGTGAATGGAGGTCGGGAAGTAGCAGCACTAGCACCAGACCTAGGGTGCAAGGGAGAGGTAAAGGAACTCGGAGTCATGGAAGGGCCGGAGTAGGCAATATTGCCTCTGCAGGTAGAGTCTCACTGTCCACAGCCGCGGAAGAATCCATCAGGGTTTCCTTCTTCTTTTCATCGCGGGCATTCGGGCTTGTCTACATAACTCGGTGATCAACACCGAAAAATGGAGGGAGGTTTAGCGCTGCTTGGCTCTCATGGCCATCTCATGTGTGATAATCACGCCTAAGTTTATGTGCTTCCTTGCAATGATGGAACCAAGACAAGTCCCCTTTGTGTTACGGAGGATAGACTCATTTTGAGAGGGCATAATGGTGTTGCTGATGAAGCCAAACCAGCACCTTGCTACAACATTGAGGTCATTATTGTCAGTCTGCACTCCACCCTCGACCCACCTAGGAGTACCATCAGACTACAGAGGAGCCAACCATTCTTTCATAGTCTCCAAGGACTTTGTCTTGATCATGTATTGGTAGTCATCAGCAATGTTGGCAGTGCATTCCAATACAACATTTATGTCACTACTGTCACACTTCACCTTTTTCCCCGTGACGACCACGTAATCTACCGACTCGAATGTGGAAGCTTTCCTCTTCCCTTGTGGCACTAGAGCTCCATAGGTAGTGTAAAACTCACGGACCTAATTAGAAATGTAAGGGCCATGGGGTCTCGTGAAAATATGGAGCTTCTGGGAGCTCAAGGTGCTCCAGATCTCTGGATATATGTCTATCACTCCATCTGTAGACAACCTCTTATCCTCAATTATGGTCCTCAATTCCTCAGCCTTTAGTCTATTCATAGATCGGGGATGAGGACCTTGTGCAGTTGGTGTTGGAACCACAGCCTGATCTGGAATGGGAAGAGGAGCGGTGCCCTAGGTGCCTTGATCCTAGACGGATCATTCAACCTTTAGGAGCGCATTTTAGCTCTCTGAGCTAATAGTAGTTGATCATCCCGAAGTTCAAAAATGGCAGCCTGAGGGTCATGGTGCTCACCCTCACTCTTAGAAGTGGTGAGGTGAGTGGCATATACTCTTTCACTGTCGGAGCTGACCTCTAGTGATTCAGGAGTTGATGCCTTTCCTTTCCCTTTACCCTTCCCACCAATAGTAGGAAGTTTTGTGGCCTTTGCTTTGGATGCAGCTGCATCCTTGTTGATAGTTATTCAATTTGCCCTCTTGTGGGGTGGCATATCTCGACCTGCTACTTTTGGTCTAGTCATATCTGCAATACACATAAAAAAATGTTATAATTAATCTAAGAGAAATTGCAGAAATCAAGTTGTAGGAAGACTCGCCCAATCACTTCGGTGAGTCAGATCGGGCTTGCCAAAAGGATTGGCCTGGAAATTTACCAAATAAATGATAGGTCAATGTTCAGGACCCTTCGGTGAATCACCGACACTATTCAGTGAACTTAGACTAGCCCACTGAAAGTTACAGTATGTTTTAGGGGTTAAGGGCACAAAAAGAGCGATCAAGGGAGACTTTTCGTGAGTCACCGAGTGAACTTGGCGAGCTCAGGCTTCTCGCCGAAAGTTACAGAACCAAACTCAATCAAAAAAGAAATTATAGGCGATCAAGGGGGACTTTGGCAAATCGTCGAGTGGTTCGGCGAGCCAAACTGTCCAACGTGCCAATATTCAACCCCGCTTCCCAACATCAAGCCTGCAGCCCCTGAAAACAAAATAAAACAACATAGTCAATCAATTAATCCCAGATCCATAATACCCATGACACCGGGGTACTCAGACTTCCCCTGGTTTGGCCAAAATTGGCATCAGTAGACCCTCGATTCGCTTAGAATACGACTTTGAATATCCTAAGGAACTTTTTGGTGGACCACCATATTGAGCTTTAATGGTGTTTACGATCATATCTTGTAGTTGTTGAACTGTTAGAGTAGCCACTGAAGCAGAATGTTTTGCGTTTTGAGAGTCAACTGGCTTGGCAGGAGAATCAATATCAACTTTTTCTTGCGTTGTTAGAATGTGATGTGACTCTCCAGAGTTGTAGATATCTAACTTGCATATAAGTTTGGCGATTTGGAGATTTTTTTCATCAATAGACTTCTTCAAGGCTTCAATGGTTTTCTCCATCATTGCGAACTTCTCGTCCATGTCAGTTGTGTCAACCATCAATGAGTTCACTACTGTTGAATTTGAAGAATCTGTTGAATTTTTAGATTCACCAAGGATTGCAGTTTTAAGTGTCATTTGAGACTTGCTCTTTCTTGGCATCTCTCAGGAGGTGAAATATTCAGATCCATTCAAGGCACTTGTCTTGAAATCGCGT
>JAJOOF010000980.1:0-32255 GCA_029582545.1 Solanum lignicaule | reverse complement strand
ATAATTCTAAAAATTGGAAATACACATATTATTCCATATTTATTGGAGAAAGAGGGGTGGGGGGGGGGGGGGGCAAAGTGTATTAAAACTTAGGAGATGTTTTTGTATGTTTCAAGTAGGGCACATGGGTGATATCATAATTAGTAGCTATACCACTAATTTTTCAAGATTTGTGACTTAATGTCACATTAAGTCTTGAGAGTGACTAAATTATAATATATGAAGCAATAATATATGATTTGTATTGAAAAGGGAAGATCCTCTAAAGAGTATAAACCTTGTGATGTGCATACTCCACGAAACTAGTGACACCGTCTACAAATTCAGGCATCAACCCCATTCGACACAAATTAGTCATATTATATGTCCAACTACGATCCATCTACACAAAGATCACAAAATTTAAATATTAAATTAAGTAATAATTTAAAGTCCTAGAAATCAAATTGTAAGAATCTACATAAGCATATACAATCCTAGGTCAGCATACCTTGCATCACTGGAGAGTACTAACCTCTATATTTGAGTGTTATAGAAATTAGTTATTCACTTATATCTGAACCAAAGGGGTAAAGTCACTTTTCGTTTCTTTCTGTTGAACTTATTTGCTTATATATCCAAACATTTATCTTTAGAAACTTATAAAAAAAGAAAGACTTTTAAAATTAAAATTATTTCTTTGTATGTGTTATATTAAAGCCTTTTAATTAAGTCTTAATTTATTATATTAACAATATTTAAGTATCACAACAATTTAACAAATTGAAAAGTAATACATATTCATATAAATTACTCAAAATATCACAAGTCATATGATTACTTGTCTATATTACATGTCATCTTTCTCATTATGCTGGTGATAACGATTTATAACACTATCTACCAAAATCTTAGTTATATTATCCATAGGAGAAGATTGATAAAAATGAGGCCTAGGACACGTCCACAGAAGCCAATATTTTTATATTTTAGCTTCTATATCTATTTTTTTCATCCCACTTGACTTTAAATGCATACATATTTGTCAAACAATCCTCATTTGGACCAAGACAAATATAAATGTTAATTATTACTTCCATCCAGTTATGTGGGAGAGAAAAAGTAAATATAAATTAAGCTTTTGGATCCAAGACCAATATAAAATGAGTAGTCAATTCTTCTTGTTTCATCTTAAATAGATGAGTATATTCTAGTAGGGAAGAAGAAGGCTCCCGTTGGATATTCCTCATATTTTACTCTCCCTCCCCTCTTCCAAGCTCTTTGATCCCTAAAGATATTTTGAATAGAATTTGAAACATCAGTTCTAATAATTTCATATTCAGAATCATTACTGATTATTGTCCTTTGTCGATGAACTCTTCTATATACATTGTCTTCTTACTTGATTGTTAGTAGCACTGACAGTTGGAGTACTTTGTGTCCGTCCTTGTCCAACCATTTCTAAAATTAGAACAAAGAAACAATCAGAACATTTATTCGTAACCATTTAATAGGTGTTAAAACATAGTTATTTCTATGTAAATCTTCTTTATTGGCCAAATTGAGAACATGGTTAAATATATCAAATAATATAAACTTTCCATCAAAGTCGAAGAATTCAAACTTTTATCTACTCTCACAATTCAACCTAGAAAACTCAAAAATTTGGGTAACTTCTTTTTACCTAAATTATGAATATAGGGTCTTTGCTACTGTTTCAAACTCTCTTTATTTAATAAAAATTAGATATTTTGCCTTCTTACATTTTGAATAAAAGTAAATTTTTTTTTAGATATCTATGTTTGAAAATGAAGATCTTTTATGTACAAAAAAGTCACAAAACTAAAAAAAATAAAATTGTAATGATAAACTAGAAAATAAATAGAAAAATCTAGGTTTTGATACGAACAAAAAATGAAATTGTAACATGACCATCAATTGTACCTAATAGTATTAGCAAATTTTCTCAGAACCAAACCAAATATTAAGAGATCATCTTCTATTGATGAATATAATAGAATGATGTTCATTTTTATGTCAAAAATCATGTATTGTCACTTTTATTTATAGCCTAATTGGGCTTGTCCATATGACAAGTAGTTTGACTGATTTGATTACTTATTTATGATATTAAATTTCTTATATCTATTTTCGATAATCATTAATGATTATAGTTGAGAAAAAACTATCTAATTCTACAAACATCTCTATCATATTTATTATTTCTCCCTATAATTTGAAATAGTTACATAGTGTCACACTAATTAATAATTTCATACGAGATTTCAAGTCAGGTACACCTAGATACATGGTTTTCAAACTATAGGGAGAATTAGTAAATATGATAGAAGTTTGTATAATTAGATAGTTTTTCAATGATTATCTAAAATAGATATAAGAAATATAATATCATAAAGAAGTAATCAAATGGGTCAAACTACTTGCCATATGACCAAGCCCGGACATGCTATAAATAAATGTGAAGATACATGATTTTTGACATAAAAATGAACTTCACAATATTATATTCATCAATAGAAGAGGATTTCTTATTTGTCAAAGATGTGCGAAGAATATTTTGTTTGTTTTAAGAAAATTTTTGTTATTATTATTAGGTACAATTGAAGGTCATGTTACTGTTTAATATTTTTGTTCGTATGAAAGCCTACATTTTTCTATTTATTTTCTAGTTTATCATTATAATTTTTATTTTTAGATTTATGACTTCTTTATATATAAAAGTTCTTCATTTTTAAACATAGATATCTGAAAAATGTCATTTTCTTTTATTCAAAATGTAAAAAGGAAAAATATCACATTTCTATTAAATAAGGAGAGAGTTTGAAAGGGTAACAAAGACCAAATGTTCATACTTTAGATAAAAAGAAGTTACCCAATTGGATGAATTTTCTAGGTTAAATTGTGGGAGTAGATAAAAGGTTGAATGCTTTTTTACTTTGATGAAAATTTTATACAGTTTGATATATTTAACCATGTTCTCAATTTGGCTAATAAAGAAGATTACATAGAAATAACTATGTTTTCAACATCTATTAATGGTAATGAATAAATGTTCTGGTTTATTTATTCTCATTTTGGAAATGGTTGGACAAGGACGGACACGAAGTACTCCAACTGTCAGTGCTACTAACAATCAAGTAAGAAGACAACGTAGAAGGGTTCATCAACAAAGGACAATAATCAGTAATGATTCTGAATATGAAATTATTAGAACTGATGTTTCAAATTCTATTCAAAATATCTTTAGGAGTCAAAGAGCTTGAAAAGAGGGAAGGGAGAATAAAATATGAGGAATATCCAAAGGGAGACTTCTTCTTCCATAGTAGAATATACTCATCTATTTAAGATGAAACAAGAAGAATTGACTTCTCATTTTATATCGGTCTTGGATCCAAAAGATTTATTTATATTTACTTTTTCTCCCCCACATAACTGGATGGAAGTAATGATTAACATTTATATTTGTTTTGGTCCAAATGAGGATTGTTTGACATATATGTATGCATTTAAAGTCAAGTGGGAGGAAAAAATAGATATAGAAACTAAAATATAGAAATATTGTCTTATGTGGACGTGTCCTAGGCCTTATTTTTATCAATATTCTCCCATGGATAATGTAGCTAAGATTTCGGTAGATAGTGTTATAAATCGTTATCACCAGCATAATGAGAAAGATGACATGTAATATAGACAAGTAATCATATGATTTGTGATATTTTGAGTAATTTATATGAAAATGTGTTACTTTTCAATTTGTTAAATTGTTGTGATACTTAAATATTATTAATATAATAAATTAAGACCTAATTAAAAGGCTTGAATATAACACTAAAAAAAGAGACATAAAGATAACAAGAAACACTAAGCAATAGTAAAATAAATAAACAATCTAGATTCTATCCGTATATAAGCAAACGATGCTTGCAAAAAATCAACAGAGAGAATTTGCGGAAAATGATGCTTCCAATAAATAAACAATCTAGTTTAATATTTACCTTTGAGAAAATTTTGCAGTTACCTAATTGTTCTCTTCGTGTTGATTGAAAGTATTTATCCTCAAACTCAAAACCTATCTACATGAGTATATACCATGTCATCCAAAAGCTTAAACTATTAAAAAACAAAACACTTCTATTTGTACATATTAGGTCTCCTGCATTATTAATCAATAGCTCAAGTAGAGAGGAGGACATCTATTCCATGTAATTTAAGTCATACACTAAAAGAAGTTTCTAATTATCCATACTCGCATGTGGAAATATATAGACCGTAGTTTGTCCATATATTTGACAGTTAAGTTGGGACAAGAGCAGAATGAAGTCAACAACCTAGCACACACAACAACTAGCTGGTTTATTGTATACCGTAGAGACCAAAAAGACGAAATTAGAAACATTTTGCTAATTTTTGCAATTAGATGATAAGATAAAAAGATAACAATCAGGCATCACATCATTTGATTTGGCTTGTAACTCTTAAAGAAAAAAATGAAACTTTACCAATCAGTAAAATGAATAAAATGAAAGTTTACAACTAAGTTATAACTTTTAAGTGATTGTTGATGTGCCTTGTGTTGTTGCACCTAAATTTTCCATTGCATAGAGGAGGAGGATTATACTCTTTAGTTAGTTCTAATTAAAATAGCTACACAAAAGTTGGATCCAATGAAACCTAGATCAATGTAAGCTGCATTGTTTCCTGAAAGACTGTGGTTTAAGATCAGCACTAGAGAAGTATCTAGTATTCAACGTTTTCATTGCACCTTTCATAAGTTTGAACTTCTTTTATATTCTTTTCATAGGACTACTATGTATCAGACACAATGTGTTGGAACTCAATATTTCTTGCCAATTGATTCAGAAACATGAATGGCTTAGGAATTCTAGTCTATTTCTAGATGAGCCCACCAATTTATCCAAGCATAATTGAACAATAATATCAACATGCTATTATTTATGACCCTAAGAAATTCCTTGTGCTTATGCAACTTATTGAATGGCCTAATATTCCATACAGAATGTAAAGCAAAACTATGAGACAGTCTAGTCAAATGTCGTGGTGTTGATACTTAAGTAACTTTGTTGTTCAGTGTCAATCAACATTTAAGTGATCATGGAAAAGGATGGATGTGCTTTTTTCTGTTTGTCTTCTCATTCCCCATTTCTAACCTTCACAGTTGTAACAACCAAATTGGCTGAGAAAACTTCCATTGTTGTCAATTAGTAAGGTGGAGAAAATGGTATTAGAGGACTTACTATTATTCTATTACAATATGGTAGCTGGTTACGAGCCACAAAGCATAAGGTAGAGAGAGAGAAGAATGTCTTATAAATTATGCTTTATATAGAAGAGGTGGACTGTCCTATTTAGTTAGTTCTAATTAAATAGTTGACGTGGATCCAATGAAACCTATATCACAACTCACAACGAGCTAGTTTGGAAGTATGGTTACTTCTAAATATTGAAATTCTTGTGCTCTATGCTCAAGCAAAATGCGGGGAATTGTAAGTCCAAAATACATGATAGGAACAACAACAACAACAATAAAAATGATTTAATATTAATTCTTCGAAGCTACAATTACAACTTAAACATACTTCAAAATTATACATGACTAGACCTCTTCAATGAGGGGAGAACTTATTGGGACTACAAATGGTTACTATGATACAAACACTAGCCTATTCTTTATCTAAACTAGATGGTGAAATTGCCTATGAAGCTCTTTCTACCTATAAACTTGAGCACTCTCCTGAGATGAAATATTACAGTTGAAACAAAATAATGAGTACTAATGCCTATTACCACAGCTTTTCAGAGAGCTGCTAGCTACCTGTAATGCCCCAAATTCATATAAAACAAAAACTTTTAGATACTACTTAAAAAAACTTAAGCCAAGGTAATACGAGGAATAGCTACAAACAAAGCAATCTGCGAGATTTAGTTAATACAATACATCTAGATATAAGGGTTACAAAAGACATAAGTGTTAAGGCGTACCAGTAGGGCATAGAATCTTGGATGTTGATTCGGATAAAGAATACTCATCTTAAAGTCAGTTTCTTCTGAAGACAATCCTAGTGCAAACTAGGTGTTGATTTAAAAAAGGTTATGACTGAAAAGATAAAAACATTTATCTCACATTCAACTATTAATGCAGTATTCCTTAACTAAGGCTCAAAACTTTTCAATTAAATAAAAAAATCTCCAAAATTACCTCTTCAAAAATCGATAGACAGAGAGTTTGATTCAAGAATACTGCTCGTTTGTGAAGAAACTAGGGCTTCAAACTGAGTGACTGAGTGGAGAAGATTTAGTCCATACCCACTTAATTTATTTTTTCTTTATTTTCTAGGGCTAGGCTTTTTAAAGAGGAAAAATTGTGGGGTCATGGGTCTCTTTGGCCTTTTTAAAACTTAGGGTATATTTGTGAATGTGGGGTCATGAACTTGTTTATTATTTTTAAAACTTAGAGAAAAGATATAAGTTTACAAAAATATATTATAATCAATATACATTTTTAAAAATATTATTCATTGATAAAAATAATATTTATTGATGAAAATCGAGGCACACTTTTCTGAATATTTGTTCCGACATTTTCTTCTTCTCCAAGTGCAAAGGTTTTCCATCTTCCAAGAACATCTTCTATTCTTGAAAGATGAAACCAGTGTAAGCATATGCTACTCTTCCCCATACACTTATCTTCCATTAAATTATACACCCTTTCATCGTCCTAATCCCCTCTCCAATCATCATCTGTTTTTTTCAATCTTCTTCCCCAAGTTCAAAGCCCTCATCTTTGGTAAGTTGAACCTTTTGGTGTTCTTCGGCAATTTTTAGTCATATTTGAATGTTTATTTTGTTATGGTAGTGTAATGATATAATGACCCCTTTTTTTGGACTGTTATTCTTGATGTTCTTGTTTGGGAAGAAATTTTTTCGCCGTATTCAATGTATTTGTTGTCTCTAATGACGTTTTTGTTTGGATAGAAATATTTAGCCCTATTTGGTTGCTCATATTTTTTTAACAATTTTTATGCTTATCTCGCTTATTGATTTTTGAAATTTTTACTGAACTTTGATCGACTTTAGTGTCAAATGCATTGTTGAATTATGTTGGAACTGCTATTTATTTTGCATGTTTTATTTGGGCATTACTCTGTTTATGTTAATAAACTAGTGGATAAATATGGTTTTTCTTGTAGATTATAAAGTATAGCTAAAAATAGAGGTGGAAGTACTAAACCATATGTTCATGTTGCTTCTAGAATTAAGAAACGAAAGGTTGAAGTAGTTTTGAAAACTTGTAAAAAGAAAAATATTGTAGTCGAAGAACCCAAGCCTGATTCAGAAACTGAAACAATGGTAGAGATTGACAACTACCAGGATACTAGTGCTGATGCTAGTGATAATGTTGAGTGTAGTGAAGGGGAAAGTGATAGCGAGGAGAGTAGTAGTGACACTAGTCGAGATGAGGATGATCCCCTATCCTTGCCAATTTGTGCAAGAAATATCTCAAGTGAGTTGTATGACCTAGCGACTTGTTAGATGAGGTAGGATTGTTTCCAGCAAATATCTATGTAAGATCAACGATGACAGTTTATCGTGACTTTACAAAAATTCTGGTTGAACAAAAACTTTATGATGAATTTAAGGGTACTTGCTTTGGACATTTGAGGCATATTCAGAATTATTTGAACTTCAATGGACAGATTGTCCATTATATGTTGTTGTGACGTGTGAGAAATGACAAAAAGTTACAGTAAATTTGATTGTGTGTCACGCCCCGATCCTACACCCTAGCGGGACTAGCACTCGATAACTATTACTGGCCCAAGTGAAACATTGGCTGGCTTATTTACTCAGCGGAAGACTTAACTCAATCACAATTGTACTTTAAAACGAAACTGAAAGCTAAAAGATAACTGAGAATGTATTAAAATAACATTCACTGGCCAATGTGGCAACTCAAGTCTCAACTTAATAGAATGAAGATGAAAAGACTAAAGAAATAACATTTGACTGTCTATGAAACCTTTAAAAACTGTGATGGACGTCGGGACAAGACCCATGACATCCTAATGAACTAAACATACTGAAAGCAATAAAAGGGATCCTCCGGATATCAAGGAGGCTCACCACAAGACTCTAAATGCTCAACTAGATCAACGAAGCACTGGATGGTGATCCTGGTTACCTGTATTTGCATCATAAGAAGATGTAGGCCAAATGGCATCAGTACATTGAATGTACGAGCATTCGAGCGGAATACTAAAACAAGACATAAGTTTGAAAGGAACTGAAGAACAAACCTGGTCTCAACTGAACTGAACTGAACTCATTTAAATGTAAAGCAGTACAAACAAGTGCAATATAAAGAAACGCTTTTAAAAACATTGATATCAACTCTGTGTAATTAGAAATACAATAGTAACTCTAGATGTATACAAAGATACAATCTAAACTTTAGAATGTATATAAAAATACTAAATAATATTGTTCTGGGAGTTTCTCTAACCAACAATCATCATGTAAGAGATATTGTGATGATACAACGTTTTGCCTCATGCTGCCAGGGTTGTCCTATACCTTTCTGAGGGTATAGAACCTGAGTACTAAGTGGATCCACTAGTCTATGCTAAAAAGCACTAAGGAATCATCTAAAAAGTATGGCTCATTTCTACCCATGATGTATATATGGTTTATGGGGGCTGGGAGCTGTCTGAATTCTCCCCCATATCGATGCTCAATAATACTCTAAAAATATAATATTAGCTCTTATGTTTAAAAACATACTTCTTTCTGTGGTTTGATATAATTGCTCAAAACTTAGCTCAAAGGCTCCTCTTGGAAATCAAAGTTTCCTCTCTTGCTTAATTGTGAAAGCATTTACTCTTTATTGAAAACTAGCTCAAAGACTCTTTTGGAAATCAAGGTTTCCTTTCTTGTTTAAATGTGAAAACATTTTACACTTTGGCAATAAATAGTCCCAATATACTTTTTTGAAGAAATGAACTTCAATCCTTACTCTTTAGTCAACTCAAAACTCAAGTCTTAAAAGAAAGTTAAAACGTTTGTAAAAGACTTTTGGAAAACTCTACGAACTTCTCTTGACTTAACTCTTAACTTTCCTTGAATTGAATTATGGATTCAAGGCTCATATCTCATGTTATTGATGATTTTATGATGTTTAGACGTACCTTAGAGTGTAGAAATCAACTAGAAAACTTAGGTACGTTGCTAGGGAACTCATATGGAAAAAAGTGGGAAAGGGTGGAAAATCTGGCATCCCTGGTGCTCTGAGCGACGTGGGGCGCCAGAGGCAAAAATTCAGAACCTGGGTTGGGGAGCTCTGGCTGGCGCGACACCCCAGAGCCCAAATTTCAGAACCCCAAGTGGGGCGCCCCAGGCTCCCACCCAGAAAACTCCAATTTTTCTTGGTCATTTTTCAACTCTAAAACCTTTAGTTTTGATTGGTTCTTTACCAAACACTTAGATTCAACTATATAACAAAAATATGAAAGAATCTACTCAAAACGACACCTAATTTCATGAATTTGAGTCAACAACTCCTCAACAATTTCAACGAATCAAGAACTCAATAGAACTTCAACAAAACCCCTCAAGAACTCAATTTCTAAACCTTCAAGAATGTAAATTCTATGAAATAAATCATGATTGGCCTATGGGTGAACTAGCCCAATGCTATGTGATCTCACATACCTCATAGGGATCACCCCTTGAAGAAATCCACGATCTTAGCTTTAAGAACTTGACGATTCCTTGCTTCCTCTCCTCTTTTCTCCTCTTCTTTTCTCTTGTCTCAAAACCCTAACTTAGTTTTTAAAAGCGTAAACTGAATCCAATCAGATTAGACTTCAACTTTATTACCGAAAAATAAATTAATTAATTAGGTGGTGAAAAGACCATAAAACCTTTCTAAAATCCGGTTTTGACTTTCCTTATCTTAACCCAACTTCAAATGGGGATATTTCACTCATACAAACTCAAAACTGAGCAAACTCAACGGCGTTGGAAATATAATTCAAATATCTATAAATCATCCTGAGCTAGGAGTTATAGTCGATTGAAGTTGACCCAAAACTCATACTTCACTTAATTTTTGTCAAATTTCCAGATTTTCATTCTTTTAAATAATGAATCATTCTAATTCCAGCTCTTTCTAGTTGCGGGATGTTACATTATCTCCCCTGGGAACATTCGTCCTCAAATGAGATTACCCTTTGTAGGCTAAGGCGTAACATATAACACCAACTTAAACACCCAACAAGCAAAATGCAAGTACAACATGCCAACTTAAAATAAAATCCAAGAAAAGGATTAGTACCTTAATTTGGAACTTCTCCAGATTCGAAGAGATGTGGGTATCCCTTCTTCATATCCTCCTCAACTTCCCAAGTAGCTTCCTCAACAAATTGATTTCTCCATAGAACTTTGACTGATGCTACTTCTTTAGTTCTCAACTTGCAAACTTGGCGATATAGGATCTATATAGGAATCTCCCCATATGATAAGCTATCCTTGATACCAATATCTTCAGTAGGTATGATAAGTGAAGGATCACCCATGTACTTTTTCAACATGGAGATGTGAAATACCGGATGAACCGCTACTAACTCTTCAAGTAGCTCTAACTCATAAGCTACATTTCCTCTTGGATATTCTGTAAGGACCAATATACGAGGGACTAAGTTTCCCCTTCTTAACAAATCTTATAACACCCTTCATGGGTGAAACTTTCAAGTATACCCAATCATCTACTTCAAACTCTAACTCCCTTCTCCTAAAATCAGTGTAGAATTTCTGATGACTTTGCACTATTTTCAATCTCCCTTGAATAACTTTCACTTTCTCCATAGCTTGGTGCACTAAGTATGGCAATATCAACCCAGCTTCACCAACTTCAAACCATTCAATAGGAGATCTGCATCTTCACCCATAAAGAGCTTCATACGGAGCCATTTGGATGCTAGAGTGGTAACTATTGTTATAAGCAAACTCTATGAGAGGTAGGTGATCATCCCAATTACCTTTGTAATCAATCACACAAGCTCTCAACATATCATCTAAAGTCTGGATAGTGCGCTCTCCTTGACCATCTGTCTGAGGATGAAAAGCAGTACTCAAGTTCACCCTTGAACCCAAGACTTTCTAAAATGATTTCCAGAATTGTGATGTAAATTGTGCACCTCTATCTGATATAATTGAAACAGGGACTCCATGAAGTCTTACTACCTCTTGAATGTATAACTTGGCATAATCCTCTGCTGAATGGGTAGTCTTTATCGGTAAAAAGTCGATTGATTTTTTCATTCAATCACAATCAACCAAATAGAATCATGTTGTCTGCGAGACCTTGGTAAACTTGTGATGAAATCCATATTGATCATCTCCCACTTCCATTCCGAAAGTTCTATATTTTGAGCCATACCATGGGCCTTTGGTGCTCTACTTTAACTTGTTGGCAATTCGAGCACTTAGCAACAAACTCTGCAATGCCCTTCTTCATACTACTCCACCAATAAACATCTCTCAAATCATGATACATCTTTGTGGAAGGACATGATATCTGGAGCTATGAGCTTCCTCCATAATCCTTTCTTAAAGTTCATCCATCCTTGGTACTCACAATCTACCTTGATACCTCAAAACACCATCTCCCCCTTGTTAAAAAGCCATTAGTTTATGCTTATGAACATTTGCCTTCAATTCAAGAAAAATAGGATCTTGGTCTTTCTTCTCTTTTACTTGTGACACTAATGATGATTCAACCCCATTCATCAACACTACTTCTCCTTCTGTGGAATCCATTAGTCGAATTCCTAGTCGTGCAAATCTATGCACATCTTTTGCTAACTCTTTCTTATCTTCCTTAAAATGGGTGGTACTACCCATAGATAATCTACTCCAGGCATCAACAACAACATTAGCCTTACCTGGCTGATAAAGAATGCTCATGTCATAATCTTTGAGTAACTCTAACCAACTTTTCTATCTGAGATTAAGCTCTTTCTGAATAAACACATAACTCTTGTGATCAGTGAATACATCAACATGAACACTATACAAATAATGACGTCATATCTTCAAAGCAAATACTATTGCAGCCAACTCTAAGTCATGGGTTGGGTAATTCTTCTCATAAACTTTCAACTGTCTGGAGGCATAATCTATAACTTTGCCATTCTGCATTAACACAGAACCCAAACAAACTCTGGATGCATCACAATATACGACAAAACCTTGAGTACATTCTGGTAAGGTCAATACTGGGGCAGTGTCAACCTTCTTTTCAATTCTTGAAAGCTTTTCTCACAAGCTTCAGACCATTGAAAGTTCATTATTTTCTGAGTCAACTTGGTCAAAGGGGATGAGATAGATGAGAACCCCTCTATGAACCTTCTATAATATCCAGCCAACCCCAAGAAACTCCTAATATCAGTTAGAGATATGGGTCTAGGCTAATTCTGAACTGCCTCTATTTTTTGGGTATTAACTCTAATTCCATCACCAGAAAATATGTGGCCCAAGAATGCCACGGACTAAAGCCAAAACTCATATTTCGAGAACTTAGCCTATAACTCCTTATCCTTTAGAATTTGGAGAACTATTCTGAGATGGCTAGCATGATCTTTCTTATTGCTTGAATATATTAGAATGTCATCAATAAACACGATAACATACATATCTAAATATGGCTTGAATACTCTATTCATAACGTCCATGAACGCTGCAGGTGCATTAGTTAAACCAAACGACATGACCAGAAACTCATAATGACCATAACGGGTCCTGAATGATGTCTTTGGAATATCACATTCCCTTACTCTTAACTGATGGTAGCCAGATCTGAGGTCTATCTTAGAGAAACAAGCTAAGTGGCACCCTGAAGTTGATCGAAGAGATCATCAATTCTCGGAAGAGGATACTTATTCTTGATGGTAACCTTGTTCAACTAACAGTCATCTATACACATCCTAAGTGAACCATCCTTCTTCCTCACTAACAAGACTGGAGCACCCAAAGGTGAGACATTTGGTCGAATGAAATCTTTCTCTAGGAGATCTTTCAACTGCTCCTTTAAATCTTTTAACTATGCTGGTGCCATCCTATATGGCGGAATACATATAAGATGAGTATCTGTAAGAAGGTCATTACTGAAGTCTATTTCTCTCTTAGGAGGGACTTCGGGAAGATCATCTGGAAAGACTTCTGGAAACTCTTTTACTATTGAAACTGACTGAATAGGAGGTATCTCAACACTAGAGTCATTAACTCGGACTATTTGATAGACTTACCCCTTAGAAACTAACTTTCTTGCCTTAAGGTACGAAATAAAATGACCCTTAGGCACTGCTGAACTACTTTTCCACTTTAAGACTAGCTCAAGTTCTACAATCAACTGAGGCATAACAGGCATGAAGCTAGTCCATACCAAGAATAACATCACAATCTACCATGTCTAACTCAACTAAATCAGCCATGGTGCTCTTATGATTGACGGAAACAATACAATCATGATATACTCTCTCTGCTAGAATAAACTCACTAATAGGTGTAGAAACACTGAAGGGATCACTAAGTTTTTCAGGAAGAATGTCAAAATTCATCGCAACATAGGGAGTTAGAAAGGATAAACTCGCTCCTTGATCTAGCAAAGCATAAACATTAAAGTTAAAGACTTGGATTATACGAGTGACAACATCTGGCGAATTCTCATACTCTTGGTGACTATTGATAGCATAAAGACGCTTTCCTCCTTTGCCTGCCCTTGAAGTAGCTCATCTAGATGCAGCTATGTCTGGATGAACAACAGAAGAAAACTGGGCTCTATTACCCCCATTACCATTTCCCTGCTTGTTCTTTGGACACTCTCACATAAAATGACCATTCTGGCCACACTTGAAGCAACCAGTGGAGCCATCACGACATATACCTGAGTGATTCCTACAACACTTAGCACATGCAGGAGGCTTACTAACCCTTTGTGCCATACTACCCTGAGAATAGGCAGGTTTAGCTCTGAAATTCTGACTATTGTACTCACTTTTGTTCTTTGGTGATGGTGCACTAGCAGATGATGGAGCAGGTCTCTTTTGTTTCTGTTGGAAGGAAAATCGATAGTCATTTCTCTTCTGATGCCCGGACTCATTCCCTGATGTCTTAGCCCTCTTACTCTTAAACCCTTCTCTATCCCTCAGCTTGTCTTCCTCAACTTGTTGCACGTGGATCATTAGCCTTGCTATGTCCATATCCCCTATCCACATAGCTGCCCTACCTTTCTTTCTTGAAAGACGAGACAACCCAGCAACAAACAAACTCATGTCAGCAACCATCTCCAGAGCATAGCGGGAAAGTTGTGTGAACTTCAGACTCTACTGATGAACGCTCATAGACTCCTGCTTAAGGGTGAGAAACTCTCGTACCTTTGATTCCCTATGTTCTTGGGGAAAAAAACTCCCTAACAAGGCCTCCTCCAAACAAGCCCAACTCACAAGTAGTGCTCCCTCAGCTCGGTTCTTCTTCAATTGGTCAAACCATATCCTAGTGACACCCTTCATCTGTTATGTAGCTAGTCCCACCCTCTCAGTATCAGCGACATGCATGATTTCAAAAACCTTCTGAAACTCTTCAACAAAATTCTCTAGATCCTTAGTAACACTTGAACCGGTGAAGCTTGGTGGATTCCTCATTAAAAACTCACGGATCCTTGAAGTGTCAGCCTTTTCCTGTCGATTACCTCTCTGTTGCCCAGCTTGATTGGTCATAACTTGCCTCAGCATCCAGATAGCTTCACGGAATTCAGCATTGGTGACCTCTCTTTGAGGTTGCACTTCTGGTGCATTGGGTACCCCTTGTTCCTGTGGTTCAACATGTCTTCTAGTCGGACAACCTCTTATAGCTCTTCGTGGAGGCATGATCTGAAAGACACGTGCAAGCACGAGTTAGAAGAAACTTTTATAGAGATACACTTTATCACACGAAATAAGTATGAAATGAGTGAGAACATTCCTAAGTGTCGCAGCCTCCTAATTATAGATGTTGCGTGCTTCACATCCATAAGTAGGACTCTATTCACATGGCTTCATAGACTCCCTAGGACTTTTGAACTCTTTGCTCTAATACCAAGGTTGTCATGCCCCAAGCCTACACCCTGGGCGGGACTGGCACTCGAGAACCATTACTGGCCCCAAGCGAACCTTTGGCCTGATTTATGTACTTAGCGGAAGAGTGTAACATCTCGCAAATTGAAAGAACTAGAAAGAGCTAGAATTAGAAAGAGTAATTTTTGGAAATAAAAAAAATCTGGAAAATTGGTTAAGTTAAGTTAAGTTAAGTTAAGTTTGAATTTTTGGTCAACTTCAAATGACCCTAACTCCTAGTTCAAGATAAGTAAGATGTATTTCCAGATATCGTAGGAAATATCTTGGAAAAATCTTTCCAACTCTGTTGATTTGCGCAATTCCGAGTTCGTATGAGTGAGTTATGCCCATTGGAAGTTTGATTGTTCAAATAAGGAAAGTCAAATCTAGATTTTTGAAGGGCATTATGGTCTTTTCACCACCCAATTAATTAATTTCATATTTGGTAATCAGGTTGGGGTCTAAACTTATTGGATTTAGTTTACGTTTTTGAGAAACAAGTTAGGGTTTTGAGAGAAGAGAAAAAAAGAGGAGAAAAGAGGAGAAGGAGCAAGGAATCGTCAAGTTCTTCAAGCTAGGGTCATGGATTTCGTCAAGGGGTGATCCCTACGAGGTATGTGAGACTTTCATAACGTTGGGTTTGTTCACCCACGTGCCAAACATGTTTATTTCAGCGTGAATTCGTCTTAAAAGAGTTTGGAAGTTTGATGTTCTTGATATCTATTCTTGAATTGATGTCGTTCTTGAATTGGGCTAAGATTGAGAAGTTTCTGAGATCATTACGTCGAATTATAGAGTTGTTTGGAATTAGGTTCTTTGGTACATTTGCTGGGTATATGAATCTAAAAAGAATTTAGGGAAAAAGGAACCGAGTTTGGGCGAATTGGGGCTGGAAAACGAAGAAGAAAATTAGTCAGGGAAATCTGGGCACAACATCCGCATCGTGGACCTGCTCCCCATATTTGGGAGAAATTCTTTCGCGTCGCAGAACGGTCACGACCGTTCTACCTCAAAAAGGATTTCGCGACCTAAGATTTAAATACATATGCGCGTCGTGGACCAGCTTTCAGACATTGACTTTTTTTTATCTTTTCTCATGTTTAGCTATCTAAAATCATTCCTAAACATCATGAGATCTTTCCTATCACAAATCACAATCCTTGAATCCATAATTCAATTCAAGAAAAGTTAAGAGTCAAATCAAGAGAAGTCAAGAGTGAAGTTAAGAGAAGTTCATAAAGTTTTCCAAAAGTCTTTTACAAATGTTTTAACTTTGTTTTAAGACTTAAGTTTTGAGTTGAGTAAAGAGTAAAGTTTGAAGTTCATTTCTTCGAAAGAGTATATCGGGACTATGTATTCCCAAAGAGTAAATATTTTCACATTTAAAGAAGGAAGGAAACCTTGATTTCCAAAAGATCTTCTGAGCTAGTTTTCAGTAAAGTTCATTCTTCAAAGATTATATAGGAACTAAGTATTCCCAAGAGTTAAAATGTTTTCACATCTGAGCAAAAAAGGAAACTAAAATTTACAAGAGAGCTTTTAAGCTATGCTTTTGAGTAATTATCTCAAACCGAAGAAACAGTTTTGTTTTTACAAACATATGAGCAAAGTATATTTTTGGAGTAGTATTGAGCACCGATATGGGGACGAGTTTGAGTTAAGATAACTCAGGTCTCCATAAACCATGTAGCCATCATGGATACTAAAGGATCATAATTTTTAGATGATTCCTTAATATGCTTTAAGCATAGACTAGTGGATCTACTTAGTTAAGGCGTTCTATATGACAACAAAGTATAAGCCAGTTCTGGCAGCGTGGGCAAGATGTTGAATCACCACTTAGGCTCATAGTGGTGGTTGTCGGTTAGAGAATCTCCCACAGAAACTATATTACTTTATTATATGAGTAAAGTTGAGTTTGTTATTGCATTTTTTGTAACGAACTAAGTTGTTTTCTACTGTTTTAAAGGATTTCTATATATTGCATGTGTTTTATTGCTTTATATTGATTTAAGTTATTCAGGAGTTGAGTAAAGCCAAGGTAAGTATTTCTTTTAGATTCTTTTCAAGCTTAAGCTATGTTTAGTATTCCAACTCGCATACTGGTACATTCAATGTACTGATGCCAATTTGCCTGCATCATATTATAATGCAAACGCAGGTAACCAAGATCATCATCGAGTACCTCGTTGATCTAGTTGAGCACTCAGAGTCAGTTGGTGAGCCTTCTAGCTTTCCGGAGGATCCTTTTTATTGCTTTCAGTAATTTAGTTCATTAGGATGTCGTGGGTCTTGTCCCGATGTTCATCTCAGTTGTTTAGAGGATTCATAGACAGAGTTAGTGATGTTAGTTCATAAGTCTTTACTTTCCCTTTTCAGTTAAGTTGAGACTTGAGTTGCCACTTTGGCAATGAATGTTATTTATTACATTCTAAGTTATTTATTTAGCAGCTTAGTTTTTCTTTTAAAGTATATTTATCTTGAGTAAAGTCTTCCGCTGAGTAAGTAAGCCAAGCCAAGCCAAGGGTTCACTTGGGGCCAACAATGATTCTCGAGTGCTAGTCCCGTCCAGGGTGTAGGCTCGGGGTGTGAAAAACTTGGTATCAGAGGCAGGTTTCAAGAGTCCTAGGGAGTCTATGAAGCCATGTCTGTAGAGTCCTAGTTATCGATGTGAAGCACACATCTATAATTAGGAGGCTGTAACATTTACGAACTATCTCACTTCTTTCATATTCATTTCGTGCGATAGAGTTAATCTCTATAAAGTTTCTTTCTACTCGTGGTTATGCGTAACTGATTGTGAGCTGGACTTTGTTTGAGGAGGCCTTCATGGGGAGTTTCTTTCCCCTTGAGCTAAGAGATAGTTGTCGACATGAGGAGCATGAGGATTTTATTCATTGTTGGGTTGACTCGTTTGTCAAGTAAGGAAAGTAAGGCAGCCCTACTAAGAAGTGACATGGGCATAGCAAGGCTGATGATCCATGTGCAACAAGTTGAGAAGGACAAGTTGAGGGATAGAGAAGAGTTTAAGAATAAGAGAGTTAAGACATCAGGGAATGAATCTGGGAAGAAAAGAGTAATGTGAACCGGTCTTCTTTGCAACATAAGCAGAGAAGACCTGCTCCATCATCTGCTAGTGCACCTGCACCAAGGAACAAATGTGAGTACAATAGTCAGAATTCTCATAACTTCATAGATAGACCTGCGCATTTGCAAGGTAGTAAGACACAAGGGGGTACTAAGACTCATGCATGTGCTAAGTGTGGTAAGAGCCACTCAGGGGTGTGTCGTGATGGCTCCACTAGTTGCTTTATGAGAGAGTGTCCTAAGAGCAGACAGAGTAATGGTAATGGGGGCAATAGAGCCCAGTTTTCTTCAGTTGCTCCACCAGATAGAGTTGCATCTAGATGAGCTACTTCAAGGGAAGGCGAAGAAGAAAATTGTCTTTATGCTATCGCTAGTCATCGAGAGTAAGAGGATTCGCTAGATGTTGTGTCTAGTATCATCCAAGTCTTCAATTTTGATGTTCTTCCTGAGCAACTTCTTGAGCCCTTCAGTGTTTCTACACCTGATGGTGAGTCTATTCTAGCGGAAAGAGTCTATCGTGATTGTTCCGTTTCTGTCAATCATAAGAGTACCATGGCTGATTTATAGTTAAGTTACACATGGTAGATTTTGATGTCATTCTAGGTATGAATGGCTTCATGCCTGTTATGCATCAATAGATTATAGAACTCGAGTAGTCAAGTTCCAATTTCTAGTGAACAAGTTATAGAGTTGAAGAGCAGTTCAACAGTGCCTGAGGGTCATTTTGTTTCGTACCTTAAGGAAAGAAAGTTAGTTTCCAAGGAGTGTGTCTATCACTTAGTCCGAGTCAATGACTGTAGTGTTGAGATACCTCATATTCAGTCAGTTTGACTAGTGAAAGAGTTTCCATAAGTTTTTCCAGATGATCTTCCCGGAGTCCCCCCTGAGAGAGAAATAGACTTCGGTATAAATACTATTCATGATACTCATCCTATCTCTATTCCGCCATATAGCATGGCACCAACAAAGTTGAAGGAGTTAAAAGAGCAGTTGAAAGATCTTTTAGAGAAAGGTTTCATTCGACCAAGTATCTCACCTTAGGGCGCTCCGGTCCTATTTGTGAGAAAGAAAGATGGGTCCCTTAGGAAGTGTATAGATTACCATTAGTTGAACAATGTTACCATGAAGAATAAGTATCCTTTTCTGAGAATTCATGATCTTTTCGATCAAGCTTCAAGGTGTTTTGTGTTTCTCAAAGATAGACCTCAGATCAGGTCACCATCAGTTGAAAGTAAGGGAATGTGATATTCCAAAGACAGCATTCAGGACCCGTTATGGTCATTATGAGTTTTTGGTCATGTCCTTTGGTTTGACCAATGCACCTGTAGCGTTCATAGGCATTATGAATAGAGTATTCAAGCCTTATTTAGATATGTTTGTTATCTTATTCATTGATGGCATACTAATCTATTCGAGGAATAAAGAAGATCATGCTAGTCATCTCAGAATAGTTCTCCAAACTTTAAAGGATAGAGAGTTATATGTCAACTTCTCTAAGTGTGAGTTTTTTTTTGAGTCTTTGGCATTCTTAGGCCACGTTGTGTTTGGAGAGGGAATTAAAGTTTATACTCATTATTCGGAGCTTCTTGGGTTTGGCTGGCTATTATAGAAGGTTCGTAGAGGGGTTCTCATCCATTTCGTCTCCTTTGACAAAGCTGACTCAGAAAACAGTGAAGTTTCAATGGTCTGAAGCTTGTGAGAAAAACTTTCAAGAATTGGAAAAGAGGTTGACTACTGCCCCAGTGTTGACCTTACCAAAAGGTACACAAGGCTTTGTTGTATATTGTGATACATTTAGAGTTGGTTTGGGTTGTGTACTAATGCAGAATGGCAAAGTTATAGCTTATGCCTCCAGAAAGTTGAAGGTTCATGAGAAGAATTACCCAACTCATGACTTAGAGTTTGCTATGTAGTATTTGCTTTGAAAATATGGCGCCATTATCTTTATGGTGTTCATGTGGATGTGTTCACCGATCACAAGAGTCTTCAGTATGTGTTTAGTCAGAAAGAGCTTAATCTTAGACAAAGAAGGTGGTTAGAGTTACTCAAAGATTATGACATGAGCATTCTTTATCACCCAGGTAAGACTAATGTTGTTGATGATGCCTTGAGTAGATTATCTATGGGTAGTACCACCCATTTTGAGGAAGATAAGAAAGAGTTAGCAAAAGAGGTCCATAGACTTGCACGGCTAGGAGTTCGACTAATGGATTCTACAGAAGGAGGAGTAGTGGTGATGAATGAGGCTGAATTATCATTAGTGTCAGAAGTAAAAGATAAGCAAGACCAAGATCCTTTATTGCTTGAATTAAAGGCAAGTGTTCATAAACAAAAAGTGATGGCTTTTGAACAAGGGGGAGATAGTGTTTTGAGGTATCAAGGTGGATTGTGTAATTGATTTCAAGGGTAATTAGGATGATCACCTACCTCTCATTGAATTGCCTACAAAAATAGTTACCATTCTAGCATTCAGATGGCTTCTTACGAAGCTTTTTATGGGAGAAGATGCATATTTCCTATTGGATGGTTTGAAGTTGGTGAAGCTGGTATATATGACCAGACTTTCTTCATCAAGAAACGGAGGAAATGAAAGTCATTCAAGAGAGGTTGAAAACATCGCAAAGTCGTCAGATATCCTACACTGATGTTAGGAGAAGGGAGTTAGAGTTCAGAGTAGATAATTGGGTTTACTTGAAAGTTTCACCCATGAAGGGTGTTATGAGATTCGGTAAGAAGGGGAAACTTAGCCCCCGGTATATTAGTCCTGACCGGATATAAAAAAGGGTTGGAAAGGTAGCTTATGAGTTAGAGCTACAACAAGAGTTAACAGCGGTTCATCCGGTATTTCACACATTCATGTTGAAGAAGTGCATGGGCGATCCTTCATTGATTATACTAACTGAAGATATTGGGATCAAGGATAGCTTGACTTATGAGGAGATTCATGTTCATATTCTAGATCGCCAAGTTCGCAAGTTGAGATCAAAAGAGGTAGCATCGGTCAAAGTCCTTTGGAGGAACCAATTTTTTGAGGAAGCTACTTGGGGAGCTGAGGAAGATATGAAGAAGAGATATCCACATCTCTTTGAAACCGGAGAAATTTTAGATCAAGGTACTAATCTTTTTCTTGGTATTTATTTATAAGATTAGCATGTTGTAATTGCATTGCTTGTTGGGTGTTTGAGCTGAATGTTAAATATTACACCATTAGCCTACTAAGGGTAATCTCATTCGAGGATGAATGTTCCCAAGGGGGAGATATTGTAACATCTCGCAAATAGTAAGAACTAGAAAGAGCTAGAATTAGACAATGTGATTTTTGGAAATAATATAAATCTAGAACATTGGTTAAGTTAAGTTTGAGTTTTTTGTCAAGTTCAAACGACCCTAACTCCTAGCTCAGGATGAGTTAGGTGTATTTCCATATATCGTAAGAAAGATCTTGGAATAATATTTCAAACGCCGCCAAGTTTGCATGATTCCGAGCTCGTATGAGTGAGTTATGCCCATTGGAAGTTGGGTTGTTCAAATAAGGAAAGTCCAATCCAGATTTTTGAAGGGCATTATGGTCTTTTCACCACCCAGTTAATTAATTTCATTTCTGGTAATTAATTTGGGGTGTAGACTTATTGGATTCAATTTACGCTTTTGAGAAACAAGTTAGGGTTTTGAGAGAAGAGAAAAGAAGAGGAGAAGGAGAAAAAAATCGTCAAGTTCTTGAAGCTAGGCTCGTGGATTTCGTCAAGGGGTGATCCCTACGAGGTATGTGAGACTTTCATCAAGTTGGGTTTGTTCACCCATGTGCCAAACATGTTTATTTCAGCATGAATTCGTCCTAAAAGAGTTAGGAAGTTTGATGTTCTTGATATGTATTCTTGAATTGATGTCGTTCTTGAGTTGGGCTGAGATTGAGCAGTTTCTGAGATCATTACGTCGAATTATAGAGTTTTTTGGAGTTAGGTTCTTAAATACATTTTCTGGGTATCTGAATCTAAAAAGAATTTGGGGAAAATGGAACCGAGTTTGGGTGAATTGGGGCTAGAAAACGAAGATGAAAATTAGGCGGGCAAATCAAGGTAGTGGCTCCACGTCGCAGACCTGCTCCCCTGAATTGGGAAAAATTCTTTCTTATCGCGAAGCACTCACGAATCGTTCTGCTTCAAAAAGTATTTTTGCGACCTAAAATTTTAATACATCTCCACGTCGTGGACCAACTTTCAAACAGTGACTTATTGATCTTTTCTCATGTTTAGCTATCTAAAATCATTCCTAAACATCATGAGATATTTCCTATCACAAATCACAATCCTTGAATCCATAATTCAATTCAAGGAAAGTTAAGAGTCAAGTCAAGGGAAGTCAAGAGTCAAGTTAAGAGAAGTTCATAAAGATTTCCAAAAGTCATTTACAAATGTTTTAACTTTGTTTTAAGACTTGAGTTTTGAGTTGAGTAAAGAATAAAGTTTGAAGTTCATTTCTTCAAAAGAGTATAAATGGACTATGTATTTCCAAAGAGTAAATGTTTTCATATTTAAAGACGAAATGAAACATTGATTTCCAAAAGAGCTTTTGAGCTAGTTTTCAGTAAAAAGTAAGAATAAAGTTCATTATTCAAAGATTATACGGGAACTATGTATTCCCTAGAGTTACAATGTTTTCACATTTGAGCAAGAAAGGAAACTGAGATTTCCAGGAGAGCTTTTAAGCTAAGTTTTTGAGTAATTATCTCAAACCGAAGAAAGAGTTTTGTTTTTACAAACGTAGGAGCTAAGAATATTTTGGGAGTAGTATTGAGCACCGATATGGGGATGAGTTTAAGTTCAGATAACTCACGTCTCCATAAAACATATAGCTATCATCGGTAAAAAAGGATCATAATTTTTAGATGACTGCTTAAGATGCTTTTAGCATAGACTAGTGGATCCACTTAGTTAAGGGGTTCTATATGACGGCAAAGTATAGGATAGTTCTGGCAATGTGGGCAAGACGTTGTATCACCACTTAGGCTCATAGTGGTGGTTTTCAGTTAAAGCATCTCCCACAGAAACTATATTACTTTATTATATGAGTAAATTTGAGTTTGTTATTGCATTTTGTTTAACGAACTAAGTTTTTTTCTACTATTTTAAAGGCTTTCTATATATTGCATGTGTTTTATTGCTTTGTATTGAGTTAAGTTATTCAGGAGTTGAGTAAAGTCAAGGTAAGTGTTTCTTTCAGATTCCTTTCAAGCTTAAGTTATGTTTAGCATTCCAACTCGCATACTTGTACATTCAATGTACAGATTCCAGTTGGCCTGCATCTTATTATGATTCAGATGCAGGTAACCAGGATAAGCATCCAGCACCTCGTTGATCCAGTTGAGCACTTAGAGTCAGTTGGTGAGCCTCCTAGCTTTCCGGATGATCCTTTTTATTGCTTCCAGTATTTTAGTTCATTAGGATGTTGTGGGTCTTGTCCTGACATCCATCTCAGTTGTTTAGAGGCTTCATAGACACAGTTAGTGATGTTAGTTCATGAGTCTTTACTTTCCTTTTTCTGTTAAGTTGAGACTCGAGTTGCCACTTTGGCAGTGAATGTTATTTATTACATTTAAAGTTATTTATTGAGAATTTTAGTTTTTCTTTTAAAGTATATTTATCTTGAGTAAAGTCTTCCACTGAGTAAGTAAGTTAGGCCAAGGGTTCTCTTGGGGCCAACAATGGTTCTCGAGTGCCAGTCCCTCCCAGGGTGTAGGCTCAGTGCGTGACAAAGTCTTAAATCAATCATAATTGTACTTTAAAAGTAAACTGAAAGCTAAAAGATAACAGAGAATGTATTAAAATAACATTCACTTGCCAAAGTGGCAACTCATTTCTCAAATTAATAGAATGAAGATGAAAAGACTAAAGAACTAATATCTGACTGTCTATAAAGCCTCTAACAACTGCGATGAATGTCGCGATAAGAACTGCGACATCCTAATGAACTAAACATACTGAAAGCAATAAGAGGGATCCTCCGGAAAGCAAAGAGGCTCACCACAAGACTCTGAATGCTCAACTGGATCAAGGAAGCACTAGATGCTGATCCTGGTTACCTGTATCTTCATAATAAGAAGATGCAGGCCAAATTGAATCAGTATATTGAATGTACGAGCATGCGAGGGGAATACTAAAACAAGATATAAGCTTGAAAGGAACTAAAGAACAAACTTGGTCTCAACTGAACTGAACTAAACTCATTTCAATGTAAAGCAGTATAAAAAAGTGCAATATAAAGAAAAGCTTTTAAAAACATGGATATAATCTCTGTGTATGTAGAAATATAATAGTAACTCTGGATATATACAAAGATACAATATAAACTCTGGAATGTATATAAAAATACAAAATAATACTGTTGTTGGAGTTTCTCTAACCGACAACCATCACGTAAGAGCTATTGTGATGATACATCATGTTGCCTCACGCTGCCAGGGCCGTCATATACCTTGCCGAGGGTATAGAACTTGACTAGTAGGTGGATCCACTAGTCTATGCTAAAAAGCACTAAGGAATCATTTAAAAAGTATGGCCCTTTTCTACGCAGGATGGCTACATGATTTATAAGGGCTGGGAGTTGTTAGAACTCTCCCCCATATCGGTGCTTAATACTACTCCCAAAATATAATACTAGCTCTTATGTTTTAAAATGTACTTCTTTATGTGATTTGAGATAATTGCTCAAAATTTAGCTCAAAAGCTCCTCTTGGAAATCAAAGTTTCCTCCGTTGCTTAATGGTAAAAGCATTTACTCTTTATCGAAAACTAGCTCAAAGGCTCCTTTGGAAATCAAGGATTCCTTTCTTGTTTAAATGTGAACACATTTTACTCTTTGGGAATACATAGTCCCGATATACTCTTTTGTAGAAATGGACTTCAATAGTTACTCTTTACTCAACTCAAAACTCAACTCTTAAAACAAAGTTAAAATGTTTGTAAAAGACTTTTGGAAAATTCTAAGTACTTCTCTTGACTTGACTCTTAACTTTCCTTGAATTGAATTATGGATTCAAGGCTCATGATCTCATGTTATTGATGATTTCATGATTTTTAGATGTACCTTAGAGTGTATAAATCAACTAGAAAACTTAGGTATGTTGCTAGGGAACGCATACAGAAATAAGTAGGAAAGGGTGGAAAACCTTGCTTCCTTGACGCTCTGAGCGACGTGGGGCGCCAGAGGCAAAATTTCAAAACCTAGGTTGGGGCACTTTGGCTGGAGCGGCGCCCCAGAGCCCAAATTTTAGATCCCCAAGTGGGGCGCTCTGGCTGGGGCGGTGCCCCAGGCCCTTCCCTAGAAAACTCTGATTTTTCTTGGTCATTTTTCAACTCTAAAACCTCTACTTTCGATTGGTTCTTTCCCCAAACACTTAGATATAACTACATAACAAAAATATGCAAGAATATAATCAAAACGACACCTAATTTCATGAATTTGTGTCAACAACTCCTCAACATTTTCAACGAATCAAGAACTAAATAGAACTTGAAAAAAAACCCTCAAGAACTGAATTTCTATACTTCAAGAACGTAAATTCGCTGAAATAAATCATGATTGGCATGTGTGTGAACTAACTCCACGCTATGTGATGTCACATACCTCGTAGGGATCACCCCTTGAGGAAATCCACGATCTTAGCTTCAAGAACTTGATGATTCCTTGCTTCTTCTCCTCTTATTTTCTCTTCTCTCAAAACCCTAACTTAGTATTCAAAAGAATAAACTAAATCCAATCAGTTTAGACCCCAACTTAATTATCAAAAATGAAAATAATTAATTAGGTAGTGAAAAGACCACAATGTCCTTCTAAAATCTGGTTTTGACTTTCCTTATTTTGACAGCCAAACTTCAAATGGGCATATCTCAGTCATACGAACTCAAAACTAAGCAAACTTAGAGGCGTTGGAAAGATAGTTCAATGTTCTTTCCTATGGTATTTTGTAGCAAACCTAATTCATCTTGAGCTAGGAGTTATAGTCATTTGAAGTTGAACCAAAACTCATACTTAACTTAATTTTTGTCAAATTTCCAGATTTTCATTCTTTCCAAAAATGACTCTTTCTACTTCTAGCTCTTTCTAGTCGTGGGATGTTACAGTGTGAATGATAAGCCTACATGTTTTGGCTTAAGAGAATTTGCATTGATTATGGGGCTAATTGCTCAGCATACACCCGTGAATCAAAATTGAACAAAGTCCTTAGAAAATGTGAGAATTTTCATTTCAAGGTGACAAGGAACAATAACATCACTAGTGCAAAGTTGATGAGATTAATAAAGGGTAATAAATTAAATAAGGAGCAAAAATTGAAGTTCTCTTTAGTTTGGTTCGTCCACCGGATGTTGCGTTCCCATGATCGGTCTAAGATTGTAGATTCAAACCACATCAAGATGGCAGATGATTTGGATTTCTTCAAAAATTATCCATGGGGAAAAGAGTTTTGATTTAATATTGACCTATATGAAGAATCAAATTAATTTGAGGAAGTAGGGGTGTTGACACCCAATTTTGACTGACCTTTAGCAATTTCGGGAATGCTATTCGATTAAATACGTATTTTTTAAAAATATTTTGAGTTTAAAATTTTAATCAATTTTGTCTAAAAATTATATATTTAGTATGCATGCTTTATAAAAGTTATTGTAAATACTATTAAAATTATTAGTAAAACTCGAAATAATTCAAATGTCTTAAAAACTTAAGTGACTTTAATTATATAAAAATATTATAATATTTGTAGTATTATAATTGAATAACATTTCTTTAATTTTCCTCAAAATCATTCAAATTATAGCCTATTTTATTCTAATTCAAGTCTATTCTATTCTAATCCATTTCAATTCTAGCCACATCAATTCAAATTCTCATTCCAAATATAGCCTTTGTTGATTTCAATTTTAGCCTATTCTTATTCCAAAATAAGATTTAATTCTCTTTTAATCTCAACCGTCCATCCTTTAAGTTAAACCCTAGATCAATCCTAGCCACTCATCTAAACTGATCCAACGGTTAAGATCAACTCCCTTTTTCTTTTCTATTTTAAACCTAAAAGGACTCCTAACCCTATCACTTTTGACTTCATTCTCTTCCTCTCCTCTCTTTTAGACCGCCGCTTCCTCCTCCCTTCTTCGGTCCAGATCGCCGCCTCCGACGATACGAGTAGCTGCTAGTGAGAGGCAGCGCCGCCCACTCCCTTCTCCTCTTCCTCTCTTGCTCCCCTCTTCACTCTCCTTTTTCGAACGAAACAAGCAGCGAAGGTTGATGTCCGACCGGCAGCTCCAAGACGCGAGCCACCGACGAGCTCCATGAACACCAACAACAACAGCTAGGCGAGGCCACAGCGAGCAGAAGCTCCAGTCGGTGAGAACAACCAGCCGTCAGCGAGCTCCGAAGCAGCGCCAAAACCAGCAAGACAGCAGCTCCAGCCAGTGAGAAACAACAACAAGGTAGCGGCTCTAGCGAGCCTTGCTCTTTTCTTCTCTCTTATTTCCGGCCAGCAACTCCAGTAGATGAGCATGGTGAAATAATGATAATGGAGTTTCCGCAGACCACATCGATTCGGTTGGTTTTAAGACGGATCTCAACAGATCCGTCCGGGTTAGTTTCTCTTTTAAAATTTTCCATTATAGATGCTTAATTTGTCTATTCTTATGCATGTTTTTGATAGATTTCTTTATGAGCATGAAACTAATCATGATTTGTCGATCTTATGGACTATTTCTTGTTGATTTTTTGGACTCTGGAAGCATGTGTATTTTAGCTTTATCAAAATGTCATTATATTTTGATTTGATTTAAGTTTGATGTATGTCTGCTAAGCATGATTTTGGTGTTGATATGCCGTTGAATTTTTAATATTTGCTGATTCTTGGTTCAATTTGTTAAAATTTGATATAACAATTGATAAATTCTCTTTGATTTGGCTGTTCTCCTAATTAAGTTTGATTACTTTCCTTCCGTGAGGATATTTCTTTATGAATTGAATTATGATCTTTAATATCTTCTACTGATGTATAATTATTGGCAGGTTTTCTTCCTCCTTATCTAGTTATGGTAAAATTTATTAGAGCAAATAAGTCTTGTGACTTGATTTGAGCTATTTTGATATTGTCCTTCCTTAATTAATAAATTGATTCCTTTCAGCTGATGATGTGTTTGTTACTTAACGGATTTTAGGTGCCTTATTCATGTTTAGACAGATTGTTACTTGTTTATATTTGGTAAAATAAATAAATTACTAACAATCTGATTTGGCTCTCCTTTGAAATAAGGAAAATTTTATATTAATTGATTCCTTAAAATATTTATTTCCCTTATATGTACTCCTCTTCTAATATGTAAATAGGACCCCTCCCTTCATTGCTCACACACTCTCACATCGGAACATTTGGCTTACACTCTAAAAAAACACTAAAAAATATATTGCTCTCTACTCTAAATTAAAAAAAAGAATTAAGTTTTTCCGGTAAACATCAAAGCTTTCGGGTCGGTTATTGGATTAAGTGTGAATCTTCATTACTGTTTTCTTTTACTGCATAACTGGTTAGTATCCTTTATACATGTTTAATTTCTGTTATGCATCTTCTTAGTTATCTTAAGTCCAAAATTGGGTATTAATAAATAAAAGGAAGCATCCGGGTCAATTTTCTTCTCCCCTATTATGTGTGATATTATATTTTGCTTGAATGAATTGTTTGTTCGAATCTGATGTGTATTCTCTGAGCTATTATGTAATTAGTTTGTTGTACTATCCATTCACTCTTCTACTTTGGTTTAGTAGACTGAATTTAGTTCCGGGATTTTGAAGAGTTGCTTGGGATGGGTCTTTGGGACAAGAATTTTTTTATAATATTTGTATTTGCTATTATGGTTCTGTAATTTTTTTTGTTGTAAACTCTAACTCTCTCTCTATATATATGAATAACTTGGGGATCGTCTAAAGGGGAGGAGGGGAATTACGTGCTAACTGTTTAGTTATTTACTTCATTTTACTTACGTGTGATTGTTTAAAGGTTTGCATTGGTTGATCACACAAAGCCTTGTGAGCATGTTCAATTATGTGTTCGACTATACTTTGTTAAATCTAGAATTCCTTGCCAACGGCTAAAAAAAAACAAACATGCTTATGTGGTAATATTTGTGCTATCGCTTACTGCATGCTCAACTAACCATATTTAAAAATAATTAACTCCAATAACTTACGCATGTTGAATCAAATAAGAATAATTTTAGCTCTTTAATTAGCTAGTGTTAATAAAACTTTGTTTGTTAATATTTTTTTGAGCATGCTAATAAATCTAAAAGAAAGGAAAATATGTTGTGTCTGTCTTGATTGTTATCTTTTAATGTGACTTGTTTAATTAATCGCTGTATTATTTTACCTAGAGTTCATTCCTATAGGTTTTGTCTGAATATCATTATCATTTTCAGCATGTTCTACTAAGAAATCATGATCATAAGGATTATTCTTTCTTTACATGTTTTGGGCTTAGAAATCATGCATATAGGTTTAAAACTTTGTTACATATTAGATAGACACCATGCCTATAGAATTTAAATATCGCTCAATATATCATTCGGGTGTAGAAATCATGCCAATAGGTTGAAGATCTTGTTCTTTACTTAGAAATCATGTCCATAGGGCTTAACTAATAAAATTGATGTCGAAATAATGTCTGTGTGTTTTAATAACTCAAGCTTGCCATTTAATAAATCAAATTCTAATTAATTTGCCAATAAAATTTCAACATATCAATCACTTAAGACTGCATGTCTATATGCTTCTAATAAGCTCATGATTGTTTTCTGCTCACTACTAATATTTTCTGCATTTGTAATATATTTTACCACTTAAAAGAAATAACTAGTTGCCAGCATGTTATTTAAAATCTACTCTATTTGGTTATTATCGCATGTAATTAATCAATCAGCATGTTAATCTCTTAGATAGCATGTATATAGGCTTCTACTAATTTTCAACATGTTTTAAAAATAGAAGTAAATCTGTTATGAATATTCTCCGCTCAAAATAGGTAATTTCTGCATTAATATTAAAACCTGCTACTGTTTTTATGCATTTACTACATGCTTGTCCTAATTAAAATCAGCTACGGATTAATTTCTGCATTAATAATTAAATTTGCTACTGTTTTCAAATATTTCTGTATGTGTGATCACTTTTCTGCTATATTTTAAAATCAAATAAAAAAATCAATTGAACACTAATTTTTGCGCCCCTTTAAAATCAATTGAACACTAATTTCTGCATGAATACTTTATCTGTCACATAAATTAATTTTCTGCATCTGCCACTTGTTGCCCCCGATTAAATCTTGCTCGAATTAATTAAGTTCTGCACTGTTTTGCCAATTAAAATCAGCTACTAACTAATTTCTGCATTTAAAGAACGGAATGCCATTTAAAATATTTCTTTGCATTAATAATAAATCTTCCATTGTTTATAAATAAATTGCTGCATGTGTAATCACTTTTCTACCATCTTTAAAATCAGTCTAATAAGTTTTCTGCACTTGTAACGACTTTCTGCTCTCCCTAATTAAATAATTATGTGGTCAATGCCTATTTGTATGTACACACTTAGCATTAAATTCTTTCACATTACTTGTGTTTGTCAACATGTTTAATTAAAATCTAGAGGCCAATATGAGACCCTATGTGCTAAATGCTCGTCTTATTTGTTTGACGTGATGTCTAGGTGGGCATATTAGAAATCTTTATTTTATTTTAGTCTAAATCCACCCTAATAGTAGTCTAATGCCTCTTGGACCTTAAGCGGGGATGCTAGGCACCTTTTAGAGACGAAAAATATGCGGTGGTGGGGTAGGGGTAGTTTAGGCCCTATGGAGATGATGACATTGCCTCGAGCCGTAAACGACAAACATTTGTTTTGTCTGTCCCAAAATAAAAAGTCGAGCGCTGATCCGTAAATTTTGTCAGAGTCTCCGCTTCCCTTTTTCCTTTTATGTGTTTTTTATAGTTATAAATATTTGGGGTAGTTTAATAACAATAAAAAAAATTGATTCGCCTATCTAATTGCGCATTTTCTGTCTCCTCGCTCCACTCTTTATTAATTGTTTAAATGTTTATTATATCACCTAGTTTTGCATGCTTAATTAATTAATTAATGAATAACTGAAGTAACCTTAATTGTTAAATGTCATTTATCACTTAGTGAGCATGTTTAAGTTAAAGAACCTATATAATGAAATGACCATAATTGCTACTTGTAACCCCCACATAAATTGCATGAGATACGGTCGGAACCCACACTTGTGGACCTCGAGGGATGCTTAACACCTTCCCCTCGAGGTAATTTGAATTATTACCCGATCTCTGGTTCGTTGACCTTAGTTAGATTTAGTTAGGTTAGATAGGTGCCCTAACGCGCTTTAATTCGTTAGGTGGCGAATCTTCAATCAAATCAAAGCCCAAAAGATTTTTTAGGTCGAAAGTTCGTTTTTTGCGAAAAAATGGAGTGTGACAGAATGGCGACTCTGCTGGGGACTTTAGGTTCTAACCATTACGTGTTTCATTCTTATGAGGGGTTTACTTTATTTGGTCATTTCATTGTTTGTTTGGTTATTAGCATGTTAAGTTGTTATTTATTTTTCCTGTTTATTTGTTTTCTTATTTATTGCGTATTTTCTATGTTCCATGCCTTTCCCTCTTCCTTATGTGTTGATTTCCATGTTTCACCCTTTCGCTCTCCCTTTATTTGTTTACTGGCATGCTTAATCCCATACCCCATTTCCTTATTTGCTTGATCCTCTAATTTGTTTATATGTTTACTTCTTTGGATTTATGCATGTATTGATCTATTTATTCCTTTCTGTTATCGCTTTTCATCTACATGCTAATTGTTACTACTTTGATAAACTATCATTTCGCTCATACTTCCCCCAATTGGGATACTCTTCCTTTTTTCATTTCTTATCGTGATGTTGTGTCTTTGCACCTCTCA
>JAJOOF010000979.1:0-10940 GCA_029582545.1 Solanum lignicaule | reverse complement strand
AGAAGGGTCAAGGACCTTTCTGGGCACAATGGTTTCTTAACTTTCCTCTCCTCATTACTGCACAATGGTTTATATCTATAGACTATAGTATATATATAACTTTCCTCATCTCATTACTACAACCAATAAAATAATAGGTAGATCCATATGTCATCTTAGTTTCTCATAAACAAAGAACAAGTCATCTTAATTGTCAATTATCAGCAAAAACATCTAATCCACACATTTTTCAGTTTAAAAACAACTAAAATACATACAACGACATAAACCAAAATGATATTAGTTCTAAGTTTGCATCAGAATTCACAACATGATTATTTTAGATTGAGATATAAGGTATAATAATCTCAAAATACAATACAAATCTTCATAATAGATTTTATTTTTTTATTCTTAGATATTACTACCCATGTATATTCAGGCCTTATCCCCACTCGATCAAAATTATTCCTATTATACATCAAACTACGATCCATCAACACATAAAATTTGAAAATTTTAAACACAAAATTAAGTCATCTTCCCAGTTAGTAGTATTAAGGGGATTCTTGCATTTGAGGCAGCAGCTTTAGCTAGCATGATGATGATAATGATGCAGCCAATAGGCACTATTAAGGGTCAAGGACATTTCTCGGTACAATGGTTTCTTAACTCTTCTCTCCTCATTATTGCACGATGGTTTATATCTATAGACTATAGTGTGTGTGTGTGTGTGTGTATATATATATATATATAACTTTTCTCTCCTCAGTTAAAAAACAACTAAAATACCTACAGAGACATGAACCAAAATGATATTAGTTCTAAATTTAAATAAGAATTCAACACATGATTATTAGGAGTTATTTAGAGTGAGATATAAGGTATAATAATCTCAAAATATAATAGGAAATCTTCATTACCGATTTTATTTCTTTATTCTTAGATATTACTACCCATGTATCTTCTTCTAAATTATATGATACAAAACTTGCTAGCATTCATGTTAATCATCATGAGAAGTAAAAACAAGACATTAAGATAGAACAATAGTAAAATCCAAAGTTAATTATATGTTCATGAAGTGAAAAGAGAATCACAAATTCTACTTAATGCTTGCAGTAAATTGAAAGAGAGAGTCTGCATTGATGGATGCTTGCGATAAATAAACAATATAGTTACAACTTTGTTTAAAGATTGAAAGATTCACCTTTATTTGCAGAGAAAGAAATCGACACCGAGAATTTGAATCGACGACGAAAGCTTTAGCTTCAAACCGAGTGAGTTTCGAAGGTGAAAACTAAAACTTCAAATTGATGAGAGGCTTGACGACAACCAGAGGCTACACATTTGTAAAGCTGTGGGGAAGAGACAAGTTAGGGTTTTTTTTGTAGCTTTTAGGTGAAGAGCGGGAAAGGAGATGAACTAAATTAAAAATGCCTCTTATTTTAACTTAATAAAAATAAGAGACCTAGGTCTCTTATTTTAAAATATTATTTAACAAATTTGACTAATAAAATGAGACCTCACGAGGTATCTAAATCTAAATTCATATTTTTTATTTTAACAAATAGCGACCTCATGAGGTCGCATATTTTATACAAAACATAGTATAAAATAAAAAAAATTAAAATAAGTCACTTATATTATTAATTAGGCAGATTTTTTTATAAAATTGACCTTACGAGGTCTCTCCTGTTAAAAAAAAATTTAAAAAAGTTATTGATGCAAATAGCGACCTCATGAGGTCTCTTTTTAGCGACCTATTTTTGAGGTCTCTTTTTTTAGGTCTCCTTTTGCAATTTTTTTAGTAGTGAGGTTCATAACCTTATTAGGAATGGAAAGGTAAGGCCTAGCCCCCCTTGCTTGTACTTATCCCTATTGAGGATTTTTATATTTTTTATATTAATAAAACACCACTAGACACTCTGTCTAGTGGTATATTTTTTTAAAAAAAGTTTTAAATTCGAAAAGTGGTGGTTTTCATCGAAAACCTAATCTTATAGTCTATTCCAAGTAAATCAATATAGAATAACACATGTTGTGATTAAGAAAATATGTTGTCAATAAGTTAACTTAATTAGAGGTTCCATCAAAATCATAGATAAGAAGTTTAGCTACACATGTTCATACTTAGAAACAAAATCCTATACTAAAAAAAATATTCATTGGAATAAAAATTAGTATATGTATAGAAAAATTCCTACATCTCTACTAGTGGGAGTTAGTAGGTGTTATCTTTGGGTTCCAGGGTAAGAATTGGCTTACCTACTGATGGGAGTTAGTAGGCGTCATCATGATCTGAGTTTTTGAATTGTAACAGACATTTTGCTATAGAATTTATAATGCTCTTTGGATGAAGTTGACAAATCTGTAGCAAAAAAGCAATGTATCAAATTTCACCCAACCCGTGAGCTTTCACTCTGCTTCAATCAAGCATTTGGAATCCAAAATGAATCATATCTCGGATCAAATGGATCCAAAAGACAAAGGTACGCTCCTAAATGACACCCTCCCAAATCCTAAAAATGATGACCATTGTATGACAATAGTCACTAGAAGCATAAAAATGCTTAATGATGTGAATGTTGAACACAATCAGGTTGTGATTGAAAAAAGTGATGATGGGACGAAGTTGGAAGTACCTACACCATGTTTGGCGGATGATCTTGTGAATGATGAGAATGCATGTGGGGAAGAAGAAAGAAGTATGAGCCTCCTAGTGTGGTGGTTGATGTTAAGGGAAACAAAGGGGATAAAACCGCTAAGGGTGATGCGCCTTAGTGTCCCCCACCATATCCTCAAAGACTGTTCAAGTCAAGAAAAAAGGAGACTACCAATTCAAAAAATTTATTTATTTGTTTAACAAGTTGTATGTGAACATACCTCTAGTTGATGCTCTCTTACAAATGCTTGGGTATGTAAAATTCATGAAAGAGTTGTTGAAGAAGAAACGTGATATTGATGTGGACACAGTTGAGGTGTCCCACCACAGTAGTGTTGTGATGACAAGCAATCTAGCTCTAAAGAGAAAAGATTTGAGAGCATTTAAAATTCCGTGCACCGTCAGGGGTGTACCTATTCAACAAAGTCTCGTGTGACCTTGGGAAAAGTATCAACTTGGTGCCCTTAGCGATTTGCAAAGATCATAAACAAACTTTGTTTTATTAATATGAAAAAAATTAATTAATTTTTTGAACAAGGAAATAAATTACTTTTCTTATAATTTTTTTTGAATAAGGATCACTGAATTCGAGAAGGACTGCATACGTATCTCATTGAAGTGAGAATTAAATGTGTATAGTTCGCGAAGATCATATTGTTTTTTAAATAAGAAGTAGAAACTCTTTTTTTATTTTGCTTTTCTGAACAAGTAAAATGTTTCTTCTTTTTTTTAATTTTTTTTTTTTAATGAAGGATCACTAAATCCGAGGAGGGATCTCTAGTATCTCATCAAAGTGAGAATCAAGTGTGCATAGTTCGTGAACCTCTTAAACAAATATTTTTTTAATAAGAAATAGAAACTCTTTTTTTAGGCTCTTTCGAACAAGGAAATAAAACTTTCTAGTCCTCTTTTTAAAGTTTTTTAAATAAGATTAATCAAATTTGGGAGGGATGTCTATGTATTTCATCGATGTGAGAATCAAGTGTGCATGATTCATGAAGCTTCTGTAAAAATATTTGACCTTTTGAAAAATTTCTTTAATTTCAGACATGTTATTGCAAAAAAAAAAATGCTACAACCAAACTCTTTGAGATTTGACCAAAAAATGAGAATATTCTCTCTTTTTATCATTTAATTAATTTATTCTAAAGTTAATCAACATTAAAATAAAGTATTTCAAATAATATAACAAATAACACAATAGTCATGAACATGTTGATCTAAAAAATGGTTCATGTCCTAGATGAATCCGATCCCTATATTGAGTCGCACTAAATCAAATGGACATGATGGAAATAAAGTAGAGCCTACAATGATTAACCATGCCATGAGTCTCGTTCCGTTAGATTTAACATCCTTTTGGAATAGGCGTCTAAACTGGCTATAAAATAATTGGACAATTCGAGTTGAAAAGGGACAACTTACTAGTAGTGCTTTCTCACTTCACTATTTGTTCTCTCCATCCTAAAATATGTGTGACTATAAAAATCCTTTTCGGATTTGTAATTATATCTTTGGTATCTCAAAGAAAAGTTTGGGAGCACAACCGCACTTCTAAGTACACAATGTGTGTTAAGTGTCTGCCAAAAAACTCGATGGGCGCATGAGAATACAGTTTAATATTACAATTCAAACAATATCAAAGTAGTAAATATGTAGGCATGTAGCACATTAAACCAAACTATACAAAATAATTAAATAAACTAATAAAATTCATAAACAAAGTCAATATTTAGAAGCTTGAGTTCTAATTATTCTTAGCAGACTCTTCAGCTGTCACACTTCTTTTAATGAAGTTTAAAATAATTTTATTCAATTAAAGTGATTATTTAGAAAATATATTATTTTATTCAGAATTTCTACTTGGAATTGAGATTTGAATCTCAAGTAACCTTATTTGAATCTCTAATAAAAAATGACTCTATTTTTATCGGTCTACGAACTAGAAATTCATGTAAGAAATTATGTTAACGAAAGTGAAGTTATCAGACAGCTCTCGAGTGCTGTGATTTTAGAACAATCACTTATATCTTGTTTCACATAATTTTTGGATATATTATGCTTATGCGACTAGAAAGTGGAAATTATTTATGTCTCGCCTTCTTTGATTCATTTTAAACATGTTTAAACTATCTTATTTGTATTAATCTGTGATATATAGGTAGCAGTCATTTTCAACCTTGCCACAAATTATTTTATTTGTTTGTATATCGCACCTAAAATTTGCTTAATGCACTTTAGATTGTAATATTTGTCAATTATTATCAGCATAATCATACTCTTAACGGTTTAATTCAAAATAGGATTAATTACGGAAATCCCACATTTTAGTTTACTTATTACCATTATCCCCTATATAAGTTTTATAAATTTCCAAAATCCCTCATTTTCACGCATCGGATTAATGTATCTCGCGCATCAGATTAATGTATTAGCACATCAGATTAGTGTATATCGCGCATCATATTACTGTATTATGTATAAAATATACATCAGATTAGTGTATCATGTATAAAATGTAATGTATCTTACTTAACGATTAATGTATCTCGCGCATTAGATTAATGTATCATCGCTTATATTATTATATTCGTTTGAGGAATTTCTATAATTATAAACTTTTAAGGGATAAATTGTAATTTTCCCTTAAAAGTATGTGCTTTCTGTAATTTGCCCTTTAAAATATAATTGTTAAAATCATCTAAAAGCCCAAAGCTTCTTGTAAAAGTCGAAGGGCAATAAAATATATTTTTTGTTAAAAGTTAATCATTGCAACTCACTAAAGACAAAGTTCCACAATCAAATTTAATTTTCGGTCTTGTCACAAATTATTTATTTGTTTGTATATCACACCTAAAATTTGTTAAATGTTGTTTAGATTGTAATTTTTGTCTACTTTTATTATCGGCCTAATCATACGCCTAATGGTTCAATTAAAAATAATAATTATTGAAATCATTTAAAAGCCTAGACCACATTTGTTTTTTTAAAAGATTTAAACACTTGAACCTGAATGCACATCTAATTAATAAGATGTTTTTAGATTTGAACATGAAATAATTAAAACTATTTATTTTTTAACATCTGAATGTAAATAATTTATCTGTATGTACATAACAAATATACAATTTAAATAAAAATTAATTAAATATTAAATAATTAAATTAAATTATTATTTGATTAAAAGAAATGAAACACTTATACTTGCTAATGGGTGGAAATAGTTTGTAGTGATGGTGGTAATGGTAATGACTATTGTTAGTAGCTAGTAATGATGGTAGTGATAGTTATGACGATACAGATGATTGATATTCTGGTGACTAACATAATACTTCCTCTGTCCCATTTTATGTGAGGTGGTTTAACTCGGCACATAATTTAAGAAAGAAAGAAAGAAAGACTTTTAAAACTTGTGGTCCAAAATGAATGATAAAAATTTGTATGACTGTAAATCATTTCATTAAAGGTAAAATAGACATTTTATAGTTAAATTGTTACTTAATATAGAAATATGCCATTCCTTTTGAGACTGACTAAAAGGAAAGTAAGTCACATAAATTGGGACAGAGGGAGTAATAAATATTATTTTATCAGTATGCTAAATTAATACTCCCTCTGTCCTTAATTACTTGTCCAATTTTTCTTTTTTACTTGTCTATTTTGACAAATCAAGAAAGTATAATTTTTTTAAATTTATTATACCCTCAATTAATTACTTTGAAAAAGATAGAACTTTTTGAAAATTCTAAATTTTAAATTCATCCACTAAATAATTAATAGGGGTAAAATGGTAAACTTACTATGTCAATCATTATTCTCTTAAGGAAAAATTGTATGAAATAACAAACTATTAATTCAAATTAAATGTTATAGTCATAGTTTATTTTATTTGTAATTCGCAGCAAACATCCCATTTTTTTGCCATATGATTCGGTATACAAATGTATAAAATGTGTTTGTGTTTGTATAAAGCGAGAGAAAAATGTATATACAAATACAAATACATATATTTTCGTCCTATACACTTATAATTATATAAATATAGATCTTATTATACAAATTACAATGTATAAATTCCAAAACTGAACAATTTATATAAAATTGGATGCATCTAGCGAATTATACAAATCAAAAGCTCTATAGCAAATATAAAATTTGATATGGAGCGCAATTATGCAAATTATAACTAACATACAAATATGATTTTTATATTTGCTATATGTAAAAGTTATTTTTTTTTTAATAGATATGTCAATTTAAAAGTAGATAAATAATAAGGAATATAAGTAACGAATAAATACAAGTAGATAGAGGAAGTACTAATATCTAGGGAGAAAAATATCTATCATGTCGACTCACTATAAGCACAACTCTTTGTCTCTCACATCCGCATGACAAAATAAGAATATAAAATGAACAAGTGCCATTTTTTTAATTCCAAAAATATTCAAACAACGCTTCATATTATTCCACATTCCACCATGTTATTGGCCAAATATCACATCGATAAACAAGACGCACTCAGAGTATTTTATTTATTTTTATTATTATTTAGAAAAGAGATAATGTTAGAAAGATTTTGGATAATATATGAATGTATTTTTTTAACTCAGATTCAATTGATATTTATGACATCTAATTTTAGATGTGTAAATTAGACATTTAAATTTATACTATAAAATTGTATAAAATTGAATAAGTAAACATACACATATATTTCTTTTTGTCATATTTATCATTTGTAAGCTCATCGATCTCAATTTAATGATATATTTTTATAATATTTTTTTTTCATAATTATTAAAACAAAAGTAAAAATTAATTTTATTTTAATTTCTAAAATAATAATATTTTGAACAAATTATTTTAATTAACTATGAAAAGTAAATAGGTCGGAGGGAGTACACCATATTTTTTTATTTTATCTCTCACGTATACAACAAATTTATTATTTTATCTGTCAAGTATATAAGGCATTTTTTTAATTTTATTTCTCAAGTAGTTCTTATATTCATTTTACTTGTCCATTATATTAAAATCACGTTAATTCGTCAACTTTAACATATCAAAAGTGAAAAAAAAATCATGTTTACTCTCAACATTAACTACAAATTTTCTATGATTTTTAAAGGGCCAAACACATATGCAAACCCTTAAATTTGTCCCTAAATTTCATTTTGGCACTCCAACTCAACCTTGTTCTATTTTAATCATTCAACTCCAATTTTTATGTTCCATTTTGACACTTCTTTCTAAAGAATCAACAAAGTGGGATGTGTGTACTTCACATGCCATTATTGTGTTAAAAAATAATGGATGAACATCATTTTTTTTAAAAATATATTTTTTTCAGAGTTTCTGTACATTATTCTGTGAAAAAATAATCGGTGAAAGTGTGTTTAAACAATTAGTTAATCTAAATAACATCACACATATTTTTTTTCATATCTAGTCTACTTGGACTAACTCAAATATCATCTTTCTAATTTTTCATTCAATTAAATACGAGTAAAAAAAAACTCATGTTCATTGCTGATTAATAACACTACAAAAAAATGTTGAAACTCGATAGACTTCGTTGGGTTGTCATTGATTTTTTTAAGAAAGAAAATCGATGCACTTTCATCGGTTATTTTTCACGCAAAAATATAGGAAAACTGTAAAAAAGAAATTGTTACTTTTTTTTATAAAAAAAACAATGATAATCCGTCAGTTTTAATTTTTTACAATAATTAACAAATGATCGTCGATTTTTAAAATGCAAAATTGCAGTTGAATAACATATATAGAAATAAAGAAATCATAAAATTAGTATTTTGTGTTAAATGGTACATAAAAGAAATAGAGTTAAAGGGTAATCTTTTATTATTTTTTAAAAAATACTTTTTTTTTGTCTTTCACTCTTTTAGAGAATGTGTGATGCACACTCTCTGCCACATCACTTAGAAGTGTCAAAATGGAACATAAAAATTGGAGTTGAAGGGTTAAAATGGAACAAGGTTGAGTTGGAGTGTCAAAATGAAATTTAGGGACAAGTTTAAAGGTCTATTTTAATGGACTTATATAATTTATGGCTTATAAATCAAAAGTCATAAATTTAAAGTTTTAACTTATGACTTGTTTTTATTATTTTAATTTAAAACAAGTGATTAAAAATATTTGTTTATTCTATCTAGATATTGAAAATCGATTAAAAACTATATTGACTTGAAAAACATAATATAAGTCATTCAAACAGGCTCTTAAAATGCTAACGATCGTAGATATTAGAGCAAACGATGCAGTTTTTTTTTTTTTTAAAAGATACCATTTATTATGAACAAATGTTTGTAGTTATCAAAATGTGTTTGTTATTGTGCAAAAATTTTGTACGTCCTATCTAGTAATATATTTTATTAAATATAAAAATTATTTTAATTTTTGGAATATTTTTTTAAAATCTCAAAAAAAAATTAAATTTATTTTTGACCTAAAATTCAATCATTAATTTCTTTTTAAATATTAAGATTATCCTCAAACTTTTATATTCTATATAAAAAAGTTCCATTTATTATTTTAGATTTGTTTATAGAGTAAGAAAGACACTTGTCATCTCCAATAATAAACCTTGACCAGGCGAAGAAATAGGAAACAACCACGCTTACTCTTTTGCTCCTTGCCAAACTCGTACCTGCCAAAACGGGTAAACTTAGTTTCTCTCTTCTCCCATTTTCACATTTTATTATCTCATGTCCTACCAAAACTGGCAATGGAAAATCTTCACTTTTTTCTTGATTTTGTTGATGTTCAATTTGTTTTCTGAATTATAAATATCGTACTAGTGATCTGAACTTGTTTTTTTTTTTTTATCGAAATGAGATAGTTCAATCCTGACTAGTTTGAAGTGTAATTGATTGATTAATTAGTTTCATGATGTTTTTTGGGACTTGAAATGATCTCGAAGAAGGTTATAGATCCATGATTTGTTTTGTTTCTGAACTCTATGATTCTGTATAGTGGAAGATTCTCGATGAATGAGTTCGATACTGAATTAAACAGTTGAATGAAGTTTTGATCTGGGTATAAAGTTTTAGATCCAAATATGTTGGTGTTGAATGAAATTATGATCTTGAAGAAAGTTAATAGATCCACGCTGTTGACTGTTTTCAGTTTCTATTATTTTGTGGAATTTACTTGAATAGTTGACTCTGGATGAGTAGTTGATACTTAAATGAAGTTTATCTAGGCTTCTGGGTGTTGTATTTTGGATCCAATCTTCATAACCAGTAAATGTTTTGCATTTGAATGAATTTTTGGACTTGAAACAAGTTTGAAACAAGGATGGATCTAGGGTGTAGCGAGGGGTTCACCCGTATCCCCTCAACAATTAGGTATTTTTAAAAAAAAAATTATGTGTATATATAGATTTTGGATCTCCGAACATAAGATTAAACATTGGCTAAGTGGTTGAGGAATTCAAAATTCGCCTTGAGGTTCCAAGTTTAAAGCTAAAACACTACATATTTATTTTTCGAACCCCCTTAGTCAAAATCATGGATCCGTCACGGGTTTGAAGAAGGTTAATTGGTGCTAATTTTTTTTAATCTGAATGTGTACCAAAGGTCCTGGACTGAATCAGACCATTAAATATTCATCTAGTTGTATTTCATTTTCTCCATCATTGAGGTATTATAATCTGGTGTTTAACCGAGACCTGCCTGATCATGATATTTCAGTTTTTCTGAGCTGTAATGAGCAAGATCTTAAATGTTGTATCTTTCTTTACTGTCCTAATGCCCTTAAGTGATCATCTTCAAGTTGGCAGTGAAGACTATATGTTTGAGCTTGTGCATAATCACCAATGTTGTGGCATTTTGTTAGGATATATGAATGATTAAATTCTTTGGAGGTGGTATACAATATTTGTTTATTGGTGAACATTCTAATATATCTTCTTCGACTTCACCGAAATATAAAAATTGATTCCCATGGTCAACTTCTACTGTTATTTCTTAGTGTCTTACTACTGAACTTTTGGATCAGATTTTCCTTGTCATAACCATGGGATCTTACCTGAACTTCAAGAACTTTGCTGACACATCACAACCAGAGAGCAGTGGGAATAATAGTAATTTTTCATTGGCCCGACAATCTTCCATATACTCGTTTACCTTTGATGAGCTGCAAAGTGCATGTGGACTTGGAAAAGATTTTGGATCGATGAATATGGATGACCTCTTGAAGAACATTGAAGAGTCTCAAGCGTTTCCATCTTCTGCTGCTGCAGGGGGTAATTTGCAGAGACAGGGTTCTTTGA
>JAJOOF010000978.1:0-34978 GCA_029582545.1 Solanum lignicaule | reverse complement strand
CCTTGTTCCTTTTAACTAATTAGTGTCCATGCTTTGTTCCTCAACCCAAATACCTGGAAATCAAGGATTTACATCAGTTATTGGCACAAAATAAACATTTGAGGACACTAAATCTATTAAAATAAAGCCCTAAATGAGTCCAAATCATGGACTCATTAACACCTCCAACTTAAACTATTGCTTGACCTCAAGTAAAACTCAAGTTCAACAGTCCAAAAAGGATGTCTCAAACAATGCTACACAAGAGCACACAAAAAGGCTCAACTTACTCATGCAAGGATCAATTGTGCACTCAAAGATTCAAGTTATGACTCACCATTATCAAAGACTCTCAAGTTCACCATACTTGCTTCAAATGCAAGTTCAAGCTCAACAAAGGTACTCAAATGCCCTCACACAAAGAATGATTCCATATTCACACACAATGGTTCAACAATTTAAAGCTTCGAAATCAAATGCAACACTCACACTCACAAAGATGAACATAATGCATGACTTCATCCATAGGTTTTCCCGTATTTTCTGATCAACACTTGTTTCAGCTCACTCAAGATAAAAAAAAGGTATTTTCAAGGCTTGTAATGGGGCTGAGTGTAAAGGTATGGTCATTTAGGCTCAATGACTGTAATCCTCATGAAATGTGGTATGAACAACACATTCTTTCCTTTTTCTTCATCATTCTCATTCATGCTCAAAAGTCACCACATTATTCACTTTCCATGGACGGTGGGAAACCCCATTTTTGTTGCACTTCGACAACTTTATTCCACCACTTTTTCATTCTTTTTCTTTTTCATTATTTTCTTCTTTTTCTCTTTTTTTTATGGAGGGGTTCCATCTTTCTCTAAACCATGGGTCAAAGGGGACTTCCTTGCATTTCTTGATTTACCTTCTCTTTTCACTACACCCTCAACTTTGGCCTAAGTTGGCTATTCACACAAACCACGGATCATGAGGATTATGGGTAATAGATAAAGAAAGGTCACAATTTCATCAAGTTCCTTCTAACAAAAGGTTAAGGATCAAAGGGTGCTCAAGAGAGGTTCACACACTCACAAGGTAGGCCACAAAAAGAGGTATAATGTCAATTTATTTCACACTCTTCAAAGTTGCCTAAGATCATTTCAAGAGATTTTTTCACTTAGTCAACCGGACCAACGGGGCAAATTCTTGGTGTCATCACACATGGTTCACGATAAGCTCATCACACAGGACATTGACACCAATGTCAAACAAGACTCCACACTTTCTCTAGTGTGCAATGTTCATCACAAGAGACTCAATTCGATAATTGGCTAGTCACAACAAGATGCAAAAAGTTCACATATTGTCTACAATGTCATTTGGCCTCATCGTAGCCGCACATTCATTTTTGTTCGATTATAAGCACTATTCAAGTCATCGGTCCTGATCAAGACCGATACTCAAATTTGCAAGAGAACAACCACATTCAAACACAAACAAGAGGTGGCACGATTTTCCCGGAGTCACCTCAAGAGTACAACCAGCCCCGCTAGGATCAGCTAAAGGCGTGTCTGCCAATGAAGTCTGCATAGCTGCATCGATGATGGCCTTCTCAGTCTCTATAAGGCCATCGTAACAAACCTCCTCAGCAACCTCAAGCATCTTCTCATCCGTCTCAGCCTCGGACTCAGGGTCAGCTGTCTCCTCAACTCTAACCTCATCTCCGGTGGTAGGTGGAGGCATTTCTAGCACATTTGGTATCTCCACCATCCCAAAAATCATGGACATGTCAGTGGACTTCAACTTATCCACATCACTCCTCAGCGCAACAATAACATCCTTTAAAGCTGTCACCTCTTCGGTGGCCTCTTGGCCACGCTCACACACCGTTATCCTAGCTGTAGGGGCATCAATGGTAGCACTCAATGGTGTCACATCATCAACAAGGGCTGTCTGAATCATGCTCGAAATGGAGGCCTCAAGTTTGGCTGCCCGATAATCGGTAGAATGGGCTAGCTGCCCCTTCCGAAGTAATGCAGCCTGAGTGAGCGGGGTCTGGGAAACTACAACAACAGCAACTCTGGGAGGCAATGTAGTGGCAGAGGAACTAGGGATGTCAGAAGGAACAACACTAGAAGTCTCTGAAGGCCCAGAGGCCAGAGTAGGCAAAGGTGCCTCTACAGGTAATGTCTGAGGATCAACAACTGGGGATGTATCCACCGGGGCTGCCTTCTTCTTCTTCGTCTGATCCTTTAAATTTCCACATCCTTCTTCGTATCTCTAGGAACCTGAGCCCGTCTGCATAGCTCCACGATTTGGACTCATTTAGGGATTTATTTTAATAGATTTAATATCCTCAAATTCTTATTTTGTGCAAATAACTGATGTAAATCCTTGATTTCCAGGTATTTGGATTGAGGAACAAAGCATGGACACTAATGCGCAAAAAGGAACAAGGCAACTAAAAAAATGAAGAAAAGAAGGCCTGATGATTGCCTAACCCATTGGGCGAGTCGCCAAATGGAGATGATCTCGCCTAAAGTTCCAGTGTGCCAAGCCCTGAACGAGAAAATCAAGTCGGCGATAGAATGAGCATTTGGTGTTTTGCCGAACAGTTCCTAGATATAGTGCGAGATCGCCCAAAGGTACAGATCTTGAAGATGCTAAAACCAAAGCAAAAAGACGATGGAATTGACCAAAGGGCGGATCGCCGAGTAGATCGGCAATCCCGACTTACTGCGCCGAATGGTGTTTCGCAACATATTTTTGGCTACTATAAATACATTTTTTAATATTTATTTTAGTATCTAATTTTCATTTTATCAATCAATTTTGAAGTTTAGAGTTTAGAACTGAGAGTATTGAGACAATATTTTCCTTAGCTTTGAAGAATTGAAGTTTGCCATTTTCGAGAAATTTGAAGTGGGTCTTTGAGATTCTTCAACTTTGACCTTTATAAAGATGAAATTAATCTTACCCAGTTGATGGAAACACAATTTGGTAACGAATTCTATCTTTTTATGATGTCTAGCTAAAACCCCAATTCTTGGGTTGTGATTATGAGTTGATTTAGCTGCTGGGTATTGTTAATTGATAGTTTAAATGCTATTTAAAAGTGATTTTTATAAGTAATTGTGCTTTAATTTAAAGGGTTATAGTTGCAAATGCAACTCTACCTTCGTGTTTTTGGCTTGCTTGAGAGAGAGGTTTTAAAACCAAGGTTACTGATTTGATGGTCTGTGGGTATTGGGTTGTCATGGGTTCAGCTTGATAGAGTGAATCCTAAACCCTTTTCCACACATTTAGCTCGAGGGAGTGAATGGACTAAAGCGTAGGCTGTTCTTAATTGCTGCTTATTGGTGTTCGAGAGAAACCAATTTGATTCAGGGTAAATTGTTCAAGAGAAGGTTTATCCCCTCTAAAGTCTAGCTTATTCACTGATATACAACTATTTACTATCAGTTGCAATTAACCATTTGTCTACCTTATCCTATAATCCAATCACATCCCAAGAACTCGTCTCTTTACTTGTTAATTAGTGTTATTTGCTGTTGTCGTAGCTGATAATTACAATCAAAACCCCCCCTAGTTATTTGACACTTGTGTCACCCTTAATTTGAACCATGCTTTTATTCGTAAATATTTTTACCTATGATTGACTTGAACATATTTGCACTTGGCTCTTGAATCTTAAGCACGTACCACTCCTTGTGCGATTCGACCCCAACTCACTTAGTTAGGTTATATTACTAACTAACAATCATTGGCACTTAGAATTGGAAGAAGTGTCGTGATACGTGAAATCAAAATGGCCCCATTGCCGGGGAGTGGTGTTGGTTAAGATTCTTTAGTTAAGTTGAATTTTGTTCTTGTTAGTCATAGTTGAACTTACTTAATTTTAGTTTTGTTTTGCTTGTTTGTGTTTTGAAACAGGAAGTATAAGTGTGAACGGCAGCAATGGTAGCCAAGTAGGCCACCAAGATGACATCAGAAACCTCAATGATGTAAACGATCCTAATGCTAATGACCCCCATCTTATGGGTGGTATTGGTGGCATTCGCTTGTCCCCAGCCGAAGGGAATGCGGTGTTCCACATCACAAGTACTATGTTACAACTCTTGCAATTGAAGGGGCTGTTCGGTGGGTTGGCTCATGAGGATCCCCATGATTATATTTGAATTTTCTTGGATGTATGCGGACCGTTCTCCTTCAAGAACATATCCCAAGAGTCGGTCCGGTTGAGGTTGTTCCCGTTCTCTTTGATGGGAGAAGCGTGTAAGTGGCTGGCTGAAATGCCACGTGAATCAATCACTTAGTGGGAGTTGGTTACTGCATTTCAAGTGCGATTTTTCCCTCCTTCGAAGATGATGACTCTTCAGGACAATATTCAGAGCTTCAAGCGGCTGGTGGGCGAGCCAATTTATGCAATTTGGCTGCGATTCAATAAGTTGGTGCTCCAATGCCCAACTCATGGCTTGCCTGATAACGTGTTGTTGCATTATTTTTACCGGAGCCTTGACTTGGTAAACAAGGGTGTTGCTGAACAACTTTCTCCTAGAGGTTTGATGCAGTAACCTTATGTGATAGCAACTCAGCTCTTGGATGGCATGACCACAATCAACAGGGCGTGGTACACCCGTGGAAACCAGGTCTCCCCTCTTACGTTCAAATTGACCAAAGAGCAGATGGAGAAAGACCATGAGAGGGACCAGAACATGGCCAAGATCATGATACAACTTGACATTTTGTCCAAAATTGTCATGGGAGCTGGTGCTCGAGGTGTCAATGCCGTGGGTGTCGGGTGTGTTAATCCGAATGAGGACAAGTTCGAGGTTTTATATAATGAAGAGGTGAATTTCCTAGCCAACCAAGGTGGTGGTTATTGTTCAAACTACTCGAGGCAGGGTGGTAACCAAAGGTTGGAATAGGGATGAAGGTTGGAAGGATCATGATCGAGAATGGAGGGATTGAAATCCCAATTGAAAGGATGGGGAGAAGGATAGATATGTGCCTCCCCATGAGCGTCAAAAGCCAAAGGATTCGGAAGGTGGCCGGTCTGAGGATATGCTTTCTCTTAGCCTCAACAAAGTTGAGGGGTTAGACAATATTTTGAAAGAAATGAAAGAAGACGTGTCGACCCTTAGCCAGACTTTTACCTCCCATTTAGTATCGACCAAGCAGTTGGAGACCCAAATGGGTCATATCTCATCTCATTTAAACCCGAGACAATAAGAGGGTTTACCTAGTGATACTATGGCTAACCCCAAGAATGAGGTTTGAGTGTGGATTTGCGTCGTGCCGCAACGTTAACTAAGGCGCTGCTTGGGAGGCAACCCAAGTTTTATTTTCTTTGTTTTTAAGTTTGAAATAATGGTATGTTGATTGTGTAGGTCAAAGTGTGGAAGGTGTTTGAAAAGTGCAGGTTGGCCAGCTGATAGTCCAGTTAGCGACTCGCCGAAGATGTCGGTGAGCCAGACTTGGACCACCGTTGGACTCAAGACAATTTTAAATTGGAGTCTGTAAAACTCGGCGATCCTAGGAGACACTTGGCGAATTGCCGACCAGGTCGACGATCACGATCTAGTCCGCCGTTTAGACCCCCACATTAATTGGAGGTCCTGTAAAACTCAGCGAGGTAAGTTCCCATTTGGCGCGTCGCCGAGTGGGTAGGCGAGCAAAACTAATGTCACCGAATGGGCGAGATCTGGATGGTTTTTAAAGGCCAAAGGTTTAAACTTCCAACTCTTTCACTTTCCCTCACTTTTGAACTTACCAAACTAACACCCGCACTTTAGTTTTCAATATTTTTGCATGTTTACCGCATTTTAGTCATCGAATTTGTGTTCGGAGTGGATGACTTTTCTGCCTAGCATTTCAACTTGTTTATTCGGCATTCAAGGTTGGTTTTCCGAACCCCAAATCCTACTTTTAGCAATTTGTACTCTTATGCAATTGATTTTGTGTTAGTGCTGTGTGCTCAACCTCTCTGATCATAATTGTGTTTGCGTGTGCCATTGTTAATTTGATTATCGTGCTTTAAATGTTAAATTCCCCAGTTTTTGTGCTTTAAAAATGATTAAGATTTGTGGGGTTGTGCTTGCATGTTGTTGGAATTAGTCGGGTGAAGTCTTAGTAGACCGTATAATTGCCAAATGACATATTTTTCCCAATGATGGAGCGGTTGACGTCATTCTTAAGGGTTAAAGTCATCAAATGGCCAAATTTGGCCTAATCGGGAGAAGTCTGAGTATCCCGGGGGCATGGGAGTAATGGGCCTTAGTTTAATTTTATGGGTGCATGCTTTGATTTTATTTTTGGGGGATGCGGGGTTGAATTTGGGAAGTTGGGTTGAAAGTAGGCACATTGGGTCATTTGGCGAGCTGGGTCAAGATCACCAAACCACTCGGTGGTTCACCAAAGTTCCCCATCGCGCCTTTAATTTCATGCTAAATGTAAAGTTTGGTTCTGTAACTTTCGGCAAGAAGCCTGAGGTCACCGAAGGCACTCAACGACTCGTCGAAAAGCCCTTCTTAATCGCCTTTTGTCTGCGCCCCTGACCCTAAAATGCACTGTAACTTTCAGTGGGCTAATCCTTGCTAGCCGAATGCTGTCGATGACTTATCGAAAGGCCTTCCCATCGCTGATATGCCAAATTTTTCTGAGATTTTTGAGCTAATCCTTTTGGCGAGCCCGATCTAGCTCGCGAAGGAGATTCGATGTCTCGCCGATCGATTCGGCGAGTCTATCTGCAACTACTTTTTTGTGCTTTTGCTTGAAGTGTTTCTAACTCTTTTCGATGTTTTTGTAGCTATGGCCAGGACTAACCTTGACATGCCACCCCGTAAAAGAGCAAAGGGTATTATGATCAACGAATGGGGAGCAAACCTTTCTAAAAAAGGGAGAACAAAGCCTCCAATGGGAGGCAAGGGCAAAGGCAAGAGGCCTGCATCTGAGACTCTAGAACACAACAGGTAGAGAGTGTCTGCTGACTCTCAGGCTACATTATCTAAGCCTGAGGACCATCAACCCTTACAGTCCCCGCGGGCTGAGATCTGTGCTAGATCTCGCCTTGACTCAGCTAGAGTCCCTCAAGTTTCCACCCAGAAGGTTAGTTCCAGCTCCGGCACCTTCTGTGCCACTAGTCGTCCCTCCTTCCAGGCTTTTCAACAGGTTAAAAGGTGATGGATTGTGAACTATTCTCGAGGAGAAGCTGTTGTCCACGGAAGGCCTAGAGGGAAAATACTCCAGTGTGAGGGAGATACTGCAGTGACATAGATTTCAGACTTTCACCGGACCCCGAGGCCCCTATATTCATTCATGGGTCTAAGAATTCTATACAGCGTATGGTGACTTGGTTTCGAAGAGCAAGCAAAAGGCCAGCGAGTACAGACTGGTTAAGTCGGTTATGGTTAGAGATATGGAAGTTGGATGCTGCAGCGATATCATAAAGGTTGTCCTTGAGAGAGCCATAGTGTTCGAGCACAATTATGAGGAATTGGCGACAGCTTAGTCCCTGGATGACTTGAAGGGTTGGCTTTCCCCCTTCTCTCTGATGTCACACCGAGGTAGATAGAGGTGGGAGTCCAGATCGAGAAGAAGGATTTGAATGTAGCTTCCCGATATTGGTTTAGATTCATCAGCAGCTCTATCATGCCTTCACAGAACGAATCCATCCTCCGACATGCGAAGGCAGCTTGTTCAGGGTCTATCTTAGTGAAAAGGCGGCTCAACTTGGTACCTATCATTAAGCAAGAGATGGCCTTAAGGGCCAAGCAGAAGCAGACTTCTCTACCATTCCTAGACCTGATCACTGAGTTGTGCAGGCACTGGAGTACCCCGGGATGATGCGAGAGATACTGAGGTTACCCCTTCATCCTCCACTGACATCCGGTGTATTGAGGCCGAGTACACTCAAGAGGAGGCTGACAGGAGGAGGGAAGCTCCGGTGGATATATCCCCAGAGGTAGATATTGATTCAATACCTGCAGACACATCTTTGCCTACACTGGCCTCCCAGCCTTCATGTACATTTGCCCTTTCTTCTTCTTCTTCACAGGCCGCGAGTGCTTCTACCTCTGCCCAGCCCACCAGGATCACTAAGGCTATGATCTTGAAGATGGGACACCTGGCCCATTTAGCTGATATGAGGGAGAACCGACTTGAGAGATCCATCCCATGGATGATTGAGAGTGCCATCCTTGCTGCACTGACCCCCTTCTAGATGTCCATTGACACTCTCACTACGAGAGTTGAGGCCTGGGAGAGCAGACATGGGAAGACCTCTGAGGTTACCACTTTGGAAGCCAAAGTAGCAGACCTGAGGAAGGATGTAGACTATCTAAAGTCTACTGACTTCACTTCAGTACTGGAGGCTGCGGATGATGTGGACACTCCTTAGACTTCAGAGATTCCTCCGGCTACCACCGGAGATGTACATAGGGAGGGCACAACAGTTGACGAGTCAGAGACAAAGACCGACGAGGAGCAGATAGAGATGAGGGAGGAGAGCATATATAGAGATTTTCCAGATGTTGAGGAGATGATTGTATAGTCGGTGATCCAGACATCGCTGGCAGAGACGTCCATGGCAGGTCCTACTGGTGCTGGTGGTACTCCGGAGGTGACTCCTGGCACTGATGCCCAGGTTTTGAGCACTACACCAGGCACTGATGCCCATACAGACAGAGTGACTGAGTAGACATGATCTCATTTTACCTCCCTCTCTATCTTACTTTTTGACTTGTGGATATTATTTTTCTTGCTTTTGAGGACAAATGGTTTTAATTTGTGGTGGGGTGAGGCCCACCTTTTGTGACTATTGTTATGTCTATATATTTAGGTTTTTGTGGTATATATTATGTTTACCACTGTTTTTGTGGATGATTGAGCTTGTGGCTCCTTGTGTTAACTGCAAATGATTTTTGGACCCTTCTGAAAAAATTTGTGACACCTCTTGTTTGTGTTTGAATGTGGTTGTTCTCTTACAAATTTGAGTATCAGTCTTGATCAATAACGATGACTTGAATAGTGCTCATAATCGAACAAAAATGAAATGTGCGGCTACGATGAGGCCAAATGAAGTTGCATAGACAATATGTGAACTTTTTGCATCTCGTTGTGACTAGCCAATTATCGAATTAAGTCTCTTCTGATGAACATTGCACACTAGAGAAAGTGTGGAGTCTTGTTTGACATTGGTGTCAATGCCTTGCTTATTTTTGGGGCCTTCCTAAATACTAAGTTATATATCCCCTCCTTGCATTAGATGAGTCAATCGATTGGGACACCCACGCAATATATGACCTCATCCCCTAATTTGTGACATTGAGAGTGCCATCCTTGCTGCACTGACCCCCTCCAGATGTCCATTGATACTCTCACTACGAAAGTTGAGGCCTGCGAGAGCAGGCATGGGAAGACCTCTGAGGTTACCACTTTGAAAGCCGAAGTAGCAGACCTAAGGAAGGATTTAGACTATCTAAAGTCTACTTACTTCACTTCACTACTGGAGGCTGCGGATGATGTGGATGCCCCTGAGACTTCAGAGATTCCTTCGGCTACCACCGGAGATGTACATAGGGAGGGCATAACAGTTGATGAGTCGGAGACAAAGATCGACGAGGAGCAGGTAGAGATGAGGGAGGAGAGCATATATAGAGATTTTCCAGATGTTGAGGAGATGATTGTACAGTCGGTGATCCAGACATCGCTGGCAGAGACGTCTATGGCAGGTCCTAGTGGTGCTGGTGGTACTCCGGAGGTGACTCCTGGCACTGATGCCCAGGTTCCGAGCACTACATCGGGCACTGATGCCCAGACAGACGGAGTGACTTAGTAGACATCCTCCCTTTTTACCTCCCTCTCTATCTTACTTTTTGACTTGTGGATATTATTTTTCTTGCATTTGGGGACAAATGGTTTTAATTTGTGGTGGGGTGAGGCCCACCTTTTGTGACTATTGTTATGTCTATATATTTAAGTTTTTGTGGTATATATTGTTTTTACCACTGTTTTTGTGGATGATTGAGCTTGTGGCTCCCTATGTTAATTGCAAATGATTTTTGGACCCTTTCGAAAAATTTTGTGCCACCTCTTGTTTTGTTTGAATGTGGTTGTTCTCTTACAAATTTGAGTATCAGTCTTGATCAATACCGATGACTTGAATAGTGCTCATAATCGAACAAAAATGAATGTGCGGCTACGATGAGGCCAAATGAAGTTGCATAGAAAATATGTGAACTTTTTGCATCTCGTTGTGACTAGCCAATTATCGAATTAAGTCTCTTCTGATGAACATTGCACACTAGAGAAAGTGTGGAGTCTTGTTTGACATTGGTGTCAATGCCTTTCTTATTTTTGGGGCCTTCCTAAATACTAAGATATATTTCCCCTCCTTGCATTAGATGAGTCAATCGATTGGGACACCCACACATTATATGACCTCATCCCCTAATTTGTGACATTGAATACCTTTAGGAAATTTGGTTGGGTCATTGTTACCTTTTTCTCTTGGCGGGTACTTTGGAGTGTTTACTTCGAAGGGCATCTTCTCATAAGTATGCTTGACATCCAAACCCTTGTTCTAACCCAACGAGGTTTGAGCTCCCCCTTTGTTCTTGCTCCAAGTATTGGAAGATGAACTCTTATACTTATACACTTTCTCCTCCTTGAATTCCATCTCTATCTCATGGGATGCCTCAAAGACATCATTCAAAGTAACAAACTTATGAATGGTCATCTTTGAAGAATCTCTTTGTTTAACCCTACCTTGAAGCGAATCAGAGTGTGCTCTTCAATCTATCGATATTCGAGCTTCATGACTATGCTTTGGAACTCATCATGATAGACTTCAACACTTCTATTTCCTTGCCTAAAATTGTATAATTTCGCAAGTAACCCTTGGCGGTATCTTTCCGGCACATACTTGGCTCTCATGAATCTTTTCAATTCGGGCCATGGTGGAGGATGACCGTCTTGAACAACTAAGTGATACCTCTTCATGTATTCCCACCATGTGACAACATACCCTTCAAATTGAGAGATAGCATAACAACTACTTTTGACCTCCGACAAGTTATTGACATTAAAAAGCCGGTCACATTGCGACTCCCATTCTAGATAAGCATTGGGATTGCATTCCCCTTTGAATGATGGAAGTGTCGTTTTGATAGAGTTGATGCCAACATCTCGGCCTCCATGGCCACCTTGGTCGTTGTGGTAGTAACCCCTTTGATATCCTCTTTGATAACGGTTACCATGCCCTTCTCTAGCTTCTTGACCAACTTCTTGATTGATGTTGAGTTCCCATTGTTCTCCACCTTGAGGGAGGTTTCCATGCTGTCTCCTATCAAATGGCATTGGACCTAATCTACCTCTTGGTCCACCTTGCAAGACTTTACCTCTTGGTCGATTCTTCAGTGACTCATTCCATGGCGCTTTTTCACCTTCACCTTTATGACCTCTTTGATATTCATCATTCCTCACCTCATTCACGGGATTTGGTGGTGGTTGTGGTGTTTGGTAGGGAATATTTTGGTTAGGTGGTGTTTGGTAAGGATGGCTTTGACTTGGTGGAGGTTCTTGACTAAGCGGGAAATGGAACGGTTGATTGGTACTTTGGCTATTTGAACCCAATTGATTGAAAGTTGGGTGCAAAGCTTGGTGGAGGGTTCCGAGTGTGAGAGTAGGAGAATTAGTGTGATCGTTCCCACATGTAGAAGCACGGAAAGTAGCTTGTGCTGTAGAGTCATTGGAGTTGACTCGACCTTCCACATTGGTCAGCCTACTATCTATCCTTGATTTATCACCTCTCACATTGTTCAATACTTCCAATAAGGTTGCCGAAGTAATTTCTCCAATAGGTGCTTAACTTTCTCCTCCTGTCTCCATTGTACCTGACATTAAGATAACTCACAAAAACAGCAAATAACGTTAGCGTTAATAAAATGAACTCACAATCGCTTGTGTTTACTCACCTTTGGTTGTCTCTCAAATTGGTGCGGCTAATGTTGACAGTTGTTTGTACTTAGTTGATCACTAGGTACCAATTTCTACTCTTGGTTAGAATAGATTCTTTTTTTAAGAAGAATGGACGACTCAATTGAAAACAAACGAACTTGAATCAAGAATTAACTACGAAGTAAAACGAAAAAAAGCATGAAAAGAAAATGCACAAACAAAGAAGTGAATTCAAGAACCAATAGTCAACAAGTAGAGTAATTACGAGTTGAAAATAGGTTTAGGATTCTTCAGAATGTTTGAGAATCAAAAGAAAGAAACTAAGAATTTAGAACTTGAGAAAAGGAGTGTAACTTGAGCTTCTGATCGCCGAATGACCTATTTTTTTCGCCAAAAGTGAAGTTCTGCTCACCAACTTGACGAAAGACTCACCAAACTGTATGAATGGATAAGGCAACTCGGCAATGTGGGTGTTAGTTCGGCGATGTGCCGATTGGACTTTGCGACCAAGGCTTGATCTCGCCGAAATTTCTAGTAGCTCCCTCAAATTGCCAACCCTTTTGGATACCAACCTTCCCAAAGGGCGTGGCGCTGAATGGACTAAGCAAGCTAAGTCGTGGCTCGCCTAATGGTCCAAAAGCTGGACCTGCAAAGTCCAAAAATTGAGCTCATGTGGTCCCCCCTGTCCTTGTCCTTTAGTATTTGCCCTTTTAGGTAAATTCCCTCTTTTACAAACACCTTTACACCTTCTCTTTCTTCCTTTTCAGAATCAAACTATTTCTTTTTGAATATTCTTCCCTTTGAAGATTTGAATATTCTTCAAGAACTTCAAGAACAAGATGAAGACCCAAAATAAAACCCTCAAAATTATTGTCTCAGAATTTCACGAAAATTGAGGTGTACGCTCTCCTTGATATGGGGAACAACACCCAATACTTTTTAACCCTCAATTTCCAAATAAAACCTTCAGATTTCGAAACTCATTTTCGTCTTCTTCAAGCCTACAATGGTGAAATCTTCAACAAGGCTTCAAACTCCTTCCAATCTCAGCCCTAGACTCAAATAGGGTTGAAGAACACTATTCCAACCTTAGAAACTCAAACAAGACTCAAATTAATAAGACCCATTTCAACAAATTTCACACAAACGAAAATGAACAGATTTTTTTGTAACAAACACCAAGACTAGATTCGTAGTAACGAAGCTAGACTCAGCTCTGATACCAAATGATGTAATTACTATAAGGGAATCACACTAAAATGCGGAAATTAAAGACGGAAAGTAAAGATAAATAGATAGACACAAAAAGAGGAAATAACAAGCAACCAAAGGGTATATCAAACCCAATGACCTTAATCCGTTAATCTTGCAATAAGCACCTAACTCTTACGAAGACCTCAAGGGAATCGATATCCCAAGAAACCAACATTTCTAACAAAAGGCAACAAAAGCTTAACCAAGCTCTCAACACTCAAACATGAGTTTTCAGTTTTCAACATTCAACATAATTTAAGCCTAAAATGAACCCAAACTAGCTATTTATAGTTTTAGGATAAAATTGCACAAAAGTGACCCGAATTGCCAAAAGGCGATCCAAGTCCGGCTCGCCTATTGACTTAGGCGATGGGCCGACCAGGTCGGCGAGTAATCCTGTGTGGTCTCAGCCTAGCAACGTTCTGGAACTTTAGGCGAGCTGGGACCATCACCTAACCCCTTGGGTAATGCGCAAAGTGGGTCCTGTTCGCCAAAAGGACCCCATGCAATCTTCAAGGTCTAAAATCCCTTGTTTGCCATCAATACAATTTCGAGGACCTCCATCTTCATGAATAAGCCTTGTATCCTTTAAAGATCTTGTGCTTGGCTTTTAGTAAATGGCCTTGATGTAATTCATATTGCATCATTCTCTCCTTCTTGAAAAGAATTTTTCCTCAAATTCGACGGATCATCATCATTAACAGTTGGGAAGTGTGACAGGTTGCACACATTGAAAGTGTTGTGCACTTGATACTTCGGAGAAACGGAAACCCTGTAGGCATTGTTGTTGAGCCTCTCAAGCACTCGAAATGGTCCATCACCTCTCGGCATTAGCTTTGTCTTGCAATTGGTGGGGAATTGCTCCTTGTGAAAGTGTACCCACACCCAATCACCCGGTTCAAACACGATCCTCTTGCGGCCCTTGTTAGCCCTCTTGGCTACTCCTTGGTTCTTCTTCTCTAAGTGCAGCCACACCTTTTCATGAAGCTTCTTCATGGCTTCAGGTTGCTTACTCCCATATAGGCTTAATACAACATCTTGAGAAAGAGGAGTGAGATCTAAAAGGGTTAAGGGGTTAAAACTATAAACCACTTCAAATGGGGTCATGCCAATAGTTCTATGAATGACTCGATTATAAGCAAATTCAATTAAAGGCAAATGTTCCTCCCATGAGGCCAACTTTCCATGCATGACGGCATGAAGCATAGAACCCAAGGTCCTATTCACAACTTTAGTTTGGCCATCAGTTTGTGGGTAACAAGAGGTTGAGAACAACAACTTAGTACCAAGTATACCCTATAGTTCCTTCCAAAAGTGACTAAGGAATTTTGGATCCCTATCACTTACAATAGTTTGAGGAATTCCATGCAATTTAACAACATGCTCAACAAACAAGGATGCTACATTGGAAGCATCATCACATTTATGACATGGAATGAAATGAGCCATCTTTGAAAATTGATCAACAACAACAAATATGCTATCTCTACCTCTTTTGGTCCTTGGAAAACCCAAAACGAAGTCCATTAAGATATTAAGCCAAAGTCTTTGAGGGGTGGGGAGTGGAGTATACAAACCACGGGGAAGGAGGCGTGACTTAGCATGTCGACATTCAACACATTGACAACAAATTCGAACAACATCTTTATGCATTTTAGGCCAATAGAAATGTTCCTCAAGAATTCCCCTAGTTTTGTTAATACCAAAATGACCCATTAAACACCCACCATGTGCCTCCCTCACAAATACTTCTTTTCAAGAGCTCATGGGCACACAAAGTCTCTTGCCTTTGAAAAAGAAACCATCAAACTTGGAATAGGGAGTAGAAGAACTATCCCTCATCCACCTTTTCCTCTCCCATTCCTCACAATCTTTGAAGATTTGAGCAAATACGGGATCCTTGGGATACAATGCCTTCAAGTATTCAAAGCCAATCAATTTGGAAGACAAAGTATTTATCAACACATGTTTTCTAGAAAAGGCATCGACCACCATATTTTCCTTTCCCTTTTTGTATTGGATTACATAAGGGAAAGTTTCAAGGAATTCAATCCATTTGGCGTGCCTCTTGTTCAACTTTCCTTGGGCCCGAATATGTTTTAGGGACTCATGGTCATTCCTAATGACAAATTCCTTTGGCCACAAGTAGTGTTGCAAATGATCCAAATCCCTAATCAAGGCATACAATTCAAGATCATAAGTGGAATAATTCAAAGTAGCACCTTTTAGCATTTCACTAAAATAAGCAATGGACTTTTTGTCTTGCATTAAGATGGCTCCAATGCCAACATTACTAGCATCACATTCCACTTCAAACATTTTATCAAATCAGGTAATTGCAGCAAAGGAGCAGAACTAAGCATGGATTTTAAAGCATCGAAAGCTTTGGCTTGTTCCTCTCCCCACTTAAAAGGTTTATCCTTTTGGATTACTTCTGTCAAGGGGGCAGCTATGGTACTAAAACCTTTGACAAATTGCCTATAAAAACTAGCCAACCTATGAAAGTTTCTAACATCACTTATGGATGTCGGAATTGGTCAATTCTTAATAGCATCAATTTTAGATTCATCAACTTCAACCCCTCTTGAACTCACAACAAAACCCAAGAAGACAACTTCATCAACATAAAATGAACACTTATCAAGATTAGCATAAAGTTGTTCCTTCCTAAGCACTTCAAACACACATCTCAAATGGTCAACATGATCATGCATGGTCTTGCTATAAATTAAGATATCATCAAAATAGACAACCACAAATTTCCTATAAAGGGTTTCATCACATGATTCATGAGACATATAAAGTTACTAGGAGCATTAGTGAGACCAAAGGGCATCACCAACCATTCATATAGACCAAGCTTGGTCTTGAATGCGGTTTTCCATTCATCACCGGGGTTCCTTCGGATTTGATGATAACCACTTCTAAGATCAATCTTTGAAAACACACAAGAGCCATTCAATTCATCAAGCATATCATCTAACCTAGGAATAGGATGACGATACTTTACCGTAATTTTGTTGATGGCTCGGCAATTAACACACATACACCATGTTCCATCTTTCTTTGGAACCAATAGAACTGGCACAACACATGGACTCATGATCTCATTCACATAACCTTTATTGAGGAGTTCCTCTACTTGCCTTTGTAGCTCTTTGGTGTCCTCCGAATTGCTTCGATAAGCCAGCTTGTTTGGCAATTGTGATCCCGGCACAAAATCAATTTGGTTCTCAATTCCCCGAAGAGGGGGCAATCCACTTGGAAGCTCCTTAGGGAAGACATCCTTATAGTCCTACAAAAGAAAGGAAATAGAATTGGGAAGAGAAGAATGAGATTGGTTAGTTTGTAGCACATGATCCCTATGTGTGATAAGGATCAAAGAACTTTTGGACTCAATTTCCTCCCTTATCTCTTTGTAATTAGCCAACAATATTTGGGCCTTTCCTTTCATCTTCCTTTTCTCCTCCTCTTCTTGGCTCTCGACCTCCACATGTTCCTTTTCACACTTCTTCTTCTCCCTCGACTCACTTATCCTTTGATAAACATCACTGACTTGAGAGGGTGACATAGGGTGAAGAACATACTTATGATCATTCAACACAAATAAATACTTGTTGCTTCTCCTATCATATTTGGTTGAACGATCATGTTGCCAAGTCCTATCGAGTAGCACATGACAAACTTGCATTAGGACCACATCACATAGAACCTCATCTTGATACTTCCCAATCTTGAACTTGATCATTACTTATCGATGCACCCTTAATTCTCCACACTCACTCAACCATTGTAATTTGTAAGGTGTAGCATGATTAGTGGTAGGAAGTTTCAAGAATTCCACTAACGCAGTACTAGCAACATTTGCACAACTCCCACTATCAATGATTAAGGAACACACACTATCCTTGATGAATCATTTGGAGTGAAATAGATTCTCTCTTTGGCTCGGATCATCTATGGCCTTACTAATCATTGCTCGCCTCACCACATATAGACGAACAACACTCTCTCCTTCTTTGACACAAAGGTCTGGTTCCTCATCTTCCCTATCTTCAAACTCATTCTCTTCTTGAGGATCTTCCTCACAATCACCTGCTGGCTCTTCCTCAGCACTAAGATATATTTCCCCTCCTTGCATTAGAGCATTTAATCGATTGGGACACTCATGCATTATATGACCCCATCCCCTACATTTGTGACATTAAATACCATTAGACAATTTGGTTGGGTCATTGTTATCTTTTTCTCTTGGCGGGTACTTTGGAGTGTTCCCTTCGAAGAGTTTCTTCTCATAAGGCTTCTTGACATCCGAACCTTTATCCCAACCCGACGATGTTTGAGCTCCCCCTTTGTTCTTGCTCCAAGAATTGGAAGATGAATTCTTATACTTAGGCATTTTCTCCTCCTTAAATTCCATCTCTATCTTATGGGCTGTCTCAAAGACATCATTCAAAGTAGAAAACCTATGAATGGTCATCTTCGAATAAATCTCTTTGTTCAATCCTACCTTGAAGAGAATCACGGCATGCTCTTCAATCTCTCGATATTCTAGCTTCATGACTATGTTTTTGAACTCATCATGATAGGCCTCAATGCTTCTACTCCCTTGCCTCAAGTTATACAATTTGGTAAGTAACCCTTGGCAGTATCTCTCTGGCACATACTTATCTCTCATCAATCTTTTCAATTCGGGCCATGGTGGAGGATCACCTTCTTGAACGACCAAGTGATACCTCTTCATGTATTCCCACCATGTGAAAACATACCCTTCAAATTGAGCGATAGCATAACAACTACTTTTGACCTCCTTCAAGTCATTGACATTGAAAAGGCAGTCACAATGTGACTCCCATTCTAGATAAGAATCGGGATTGAATTCCCCTTTGAATGATGGAAGAATCATTTTGATAAAGTTGATTCCGACATCTCAGCCTTCATGGCCACCTTGGTCGTTGTGGTAGTAACTCCTTTGATGTCCTCCTTGATAGCGGTTACCATGTCCTTCTCTAGCTTCTTGACCAACTTCTTGATTGACATTGACTTCCCATTGGTATCCACCTTCAGGGTGGTTTCCACGTTGTCTCCTATCAAATGGCATTGGACCCAATCTACCTCTAGGTCCACCTTGCAAGACTTGACCTCTTGGTCGATTCCTCGGTGACTCATTCCATGGAGCTTCTTCACCTTCACCTTCACCTTCATAACCTCATTGACCTTCATCATTCCTCACCTCATTCACGGGATTTGGTGGTGGTTGTGGTGTTTGGTAGGGTATATTTATGTTAAGTGGTGTTTGGTAAGGATGGCTTTGACTTGGTGGAGCTTCTTGACTAAGAGGGAAATGGAATGGTCGATTGGTACTTTGGCTATTTGAACCCAATTGATTGAAAGTTGGGTGCAAAGCTTGGTGGAGGGTTCTGGGTGTGAGAGTAGGCAAATTAGTGTGATCTCGTGCCCACTTGTAGAAGCACATAAAGTAGCTTGTGGTGTAGAATCATTGTAGTTGACTCGACCTTCCACATTGGCCAGACTACCATCTATCCTTGATATATCACCTCTCACATTGTTCAATACTTCGAATAAGGTGGCCAAAGTAATTTCTTCGGTAGGTGCTTGAGTTTCTCCTCATGTCTCCATTGTACCTGACATTAAGACAACTCACAAAAACAGTAAACAACATTAGAGTTAATAAAATGAAGTCACAATCGCTCGTGTTTACACACCTTTTGATTGCCTCTCAAATTGACGTGGCTAATTTTGATAGTTGTTTGTACTCAATTGATCACTAGGTACCAATTTCTATTCTTGGTATGAATAGATTCTTGTTTTAAGAAGAACAGACGACTCAATTGAAAAAAAATGGACTAAAATCAAGAATTAACTACAAAGTAAAACGAAAAAAAGCACGAAAATAAAATGCATAAACAAAGAAGTGAATTCAAGAACCAATAGTCAACAAGTAGAGTATTTACGAGTTGAAAATCGGTTTAGGATTCTTGTGAACGTTTGAGAATCAAAAGAACCTGAGAAAAAAAGTGTAACTTGAGCTTTCGATCGCCGAATGACCTGTTTACTTTGCCAAAAGTGAAGTTTAGCTCGCCAACTTGAAGAAGGTTTCGCCAAACTCTACAAACGGACAAGGCAACTAGGCGATGTCGGTAGTATTCTGGCGATAGGCCGATTGAACTCGGCAACCAAGGCTTGATCTCACCAAAATTTCCAGTAGCTCCCTCAAATTGGCAACCCTTTCGGCGACCAACCTGCCCAAAGGGCGAGGCACCGAATGGACTAGGCGAGCTAAGTCGTGGCTCACCCAATGGTCCAAAAGCTGCACCTGTAAAGTCCAAAAATTGAGCTCATGTGGTCTCCCCCTGCACTTGTCCTTTAGTATTTACCCTTTTAGGTAAATTCCCTCTTTTACAAACACCTTTACACCTTCTCTTTCTTCCTTTTCAGAATCAAACTCTTTCTTTTTGAATATTCTTTCCTTTGAAGATTTGAATATTCTTCAAGAACTTCAAGAACAAGATGAAGACCCAAAATAAAACCCTCAAAATTTTTGTCTCAGAATTTCACGAAAATTGAGGTGTAGGCTCTCCTTGATATGGGAAACAACACCCAATACTTTTTAACCCTCAATTTCCAACCAAATCCTTTAGATTTCAAAACCCATTTTCTTCTTCTTTAAGCTTCTTCAAGCCTTCAATGGTGAAATTTTCAACAAGTCCCCAAACTCTTTCCAATCTCTTCCCTAGACTGAAATAGCGTTGGAGAACACTATTCCAACCTTAGAAACTCAAATAAGACTCAAATTAATAAGACTCATTTCAGCAAATTTCACAAAAACAAAAGTGAACAAATTTATTTTTTGTAACAAACCCCAAGACAAGATTTGTAGGAACGAAGCTAGACTCAACTCTGATACCAAATGATGTAATTCCTATAAAGGAATCACACTAAAATGCGTAAATCATAGACGGAAAGTAAAGAAAAATAGATAGACACAAAAAGAGAAAACAAAAAGCAACCAAAAGGTATATTAAACCCAATGACCCCAATCTGTTAATCCTATAATAAGCAACTAACTCTTACGAAGACCTCAAGGGAATCGATATCCCAAGAAACCAACATTTCTAACAAAAGGCAACAAAACCTTAACCAAGCTTTCAACACTCAAACTTGAGTTTTCAGTTTTCAACATTCAAAATAATCTTAGTCTAAAATGAACCCAAACTAGCTATTTATAGTTTTAGGATAAAAGGTCCCAAAAGTGACCCGAAGTGCCAAAGGGCGAGCCAAGTCGGGATCGCCTTGTGACTTGGGCGATGCGCCGACCAAGTCGGCAAGTAATCCTGCGTGGTCTTCAAACTAGCCACGTTCTGGAACTTTAGACGACCTGCGACCATCACCTAATCCCTTGGGAGATGTGCCAAGTGGGTCCTTCTCGCCAAAATGTCCCCATGCAATCTTCAAGGTATGAAATCCCTCGTTTGCCATCAATACCATCTCGAGGACTTCCATCTTCATGAATAAGCCTTGTATCCTTTGAAGATCTTATGTTTGGCTTCTAGTAAATGGCCTTGATGTAAGCCGTATTGTATCATTTATGAGTTGTGGCAAAGGTTTAAGACCCTATTGCAGCAATGCCTAACTCATGGAATTCCAGATAACATGCTTCTGGAATGCTTCTACCGAGGTCTTGGCCCCGAAAATTGAATAGTGGCTGACCAAATCTCTCCAGGTGGTCTCATCCAGCTACCTTTTGCTAAAATAGCCCAACTCCTTGATAACATGGCCAAGACCAACAAGGAGAAAGAAAAAGACCAAGAATTGGCCTCATTGTTAACCTAGCTGGATGTCTTGGCCAAGAAAGTTATGGAATTAGAGGTAGTGTCCAAGAGGAAGGACAAGTACATCTCCCCTCACGAGCATCGAAAGATGAAGAAACAAGAGGGTGAGCAAATTGAACAGGTCCTTTTACTCATTCTACACAAAGTCGAAAACCACTACAGAGTGTTGGAGGAGTTCAGAGAGAATGTCTTGTTGCTGAACCAGATGACAACCTCTCATTTCATGTTCATTCAGCTACTAGGGTCCCAAATGGACCAAGTGTTGTCTCACCTCTTCCCAGAGCCAGAAGACGGGTTGCCTTATGAAAATGAAGAAAACCTCACTAATGGAACTTAAATGGGGTCTTGCATTGTGCCACAATGTTAACTAAGGCGCTTCTTGGGAGGCAACCCACATGTTTTATCACTTTATTTTTGTTTTAGAAATAATGGTGTGTTGATTGTGCAGTTCAAAGTGTGGAAGGTGTTTGAAAAGTGTAGGTTGATGAGCTGATAGTCTAGTCTGCGACTCACCGAAGAGGTCGGCGAGCCCGACCTAGACCGCCGTTGGACTCAAGGCATTTTCAAATTGGAGTTTGTAAAACTCGGCGAGCCCAGGAGCAACTTGGAAAATCGCTGACCAGGTTGGCGATCATGATCTAGTCCGCCGTTTAGACCCCCACATTAACTGGAGGTCCTGTAAAACTCAGCGAAGTAAGAGCCCACTCGGCGTGTTGCCAAGTGGGTCAGCGAATAAAACTAATGTCGCCAAATGGGCGAGAACTAGATGGTTTTTAAAGGCCAAAGGTTTAAACTTCCAACTTTTTCACTTTCCCTCACTTTTGAACCTCCCAAAACTGTCACCCGCAAAGTATTTTCTATATTTCTTACATTTTTATCGTATTTGAGTCACCGATTTTCTAAGGTTGGTTTTCCGAACATCAAATCCTACTTTTAGCGATTTGTACTTTTATGCAATTGATTTTGTCTTAGTGCTGTGTGTTGGGCCTCTCTGATCATAATTGTATTTGCATGTGCCGTTGTTAATTTGATTATCGTGCCTTAAACGCCTTTAATGTTAAATTCCTGAGTTTTTGTGCTTTAAAATTGATTAAAATTTGTGAGGTTGTGCTTGCATGTTATTGGGTTTAGTTGGGTGAAGTCTTATTAGCCCGCTTTTGTGCCAAATGACGTATTTTGCCCAATGATGGAGCAGTGAGGTCATTCTTAAGGGAAAAGTCATCAAATGGCCAAATTTGGCCTAACTGGGAGAAGTCTGAGTATCCCGGGGGCATGGGAGTAATGGGTCTTAGTTGAATTTGATGGGTGCATGCTTTGATTTTGTTTTTAGGGGATGCGAGGTTGAATTTGGAAAGTTGGGTTGAAAGTAGGCACGTTGGGTCATTTGGTTGTAGCTACCCTAAAAATGAACTAGTGAAACTAGAGCCTAACGTGTGTGCGTTTATTTTCATCATGAGTTTTGATGTGGTTTCATGTTGTCCCGAGCCATGGTTGAGTTGTTTAGAGGTTAGACGTCAAGGTAGGACTCCCAAGGACCACCCTAAGGGTCCTTGAAGAGGACCCTAAGTCTAAACCCCAAGGAAATCATCAAGTTGGCCAAAATTGGGTGACCTACGGAAGGGGTCCCCTCCCCGTAGGTCCATCCACACCCCGTGGATGATCTCCGTAGGTCAGGCCCCTACAAACCATGCCACAGACCCAGACCACAGACCAACGGTATGATCCGTGAATGGAATCACGGTCCGTGAGTCTAGGTCTCGTGGTTCACACTTGCTTGATGTCAAGTGACACAACCAAGTGAGGGGTGAATTGGCAAATTCACCCCAAGTCTTTTAAAGTGCATGAATGGTTTTTTTAGGTGTATTAACATATTTTAAGGGTATTAAAACAATAAAACCATCATTTAGATCTCATCTCTCAAAAACAAAACCCTTCCTTCCTAAAAGTTCTCTCTAGAAACTCCATTGGAGATCAAGGTCAAGAAAAATCTAGGGTTGGAGATTTCAAGGTGTTTCTTCTTCAATTTTGTGGGATTCTTTAGGTATAAGGTATGGTGATCCTTCGTCTAGGGTTATTTTTCATCCTAGAGTAAATTTCAAAGACGTTTCTAAGTTTTCAAGTTTCATGAAAAACCCTAGGTTTTACTCAATCTCATGGGTTCTTGCATCAAACGTTTTCAAATGATAAACTATGAATATATTGATGTTTAATTGATGATTTAAGATGAAAATACTCTATGAACCCATGATTTCTCTCAATTTCTAAATTGTGCTTTATGAAGTGGTTTTGTTGATTAGGAATGAATGTTGATGGATTTATGCCTAGATTGATTTAGATTATTTATTTATATCATCATACATGTCTAATTATGGTGAATTGTTGGTGAATTTAGGAATTGTGATCATAGCCTTGAAAGGGAAAGTTTGACCTAATTTCATGTTAATGTAGAATTGTGCTTGAATTGTTGATCCACTTGAAAGGTGGAGGTGTTTACTTACTATGTACATTGTAATCATGTACTTGAAGGAATAGTGTGATGAATTGAAGTATTATCATGATGTTGTATAATGTGAAGGATTTACATGTGATTCAATGATAGAATGATGATCTTGTATTCAATGTATTTGTGTTAGTATTGAAAGGCTATTTCTCAATTTGACACTCATGAATCAAAATGATGGAATGTGAAGGGTTCCTATAATGTGAATGTTGAATCTAGAATTGGTAGGCATTATGCATCATTTTCTTATATAATGAATGTGTGTTGACTTGATGAATATGAACCGATAGGCTATGGAATTCCTTTCATATATGAGTGATGAATGTGTCTTGACTTGATGACTATGAATTGATAGTATTTATGCATTCTCTTCATAAATGATCTAATGTAATAAAGACTCTAGAATCGATAGACTAGTGGCATTGCACGAGTAGGCTTTGAAAGTGCTATAGTGAGTTCTCTAAGTCTTATATGACTAAATGTAGAAGTCCTCTAAATGCATGAATGTGTCCTAAATGAACCTAATGAAGACTGCTGGCTTAAATTCTTAAATGTATAGATGCATGCTATACTTGTATTGTATTATGAGTTACTTCCTTGTCATGTCTATTGTATATGAATGTGCCTTGTCTATGGTGACTTCCAAGGCGTACCTAGTGTGAGTAGTAGTATGGAATGCTATTTGCACATTGCACAAGTAAGACTTACAGTTGTCTTAGATGTTGGTCTTAATATGATGAGATGATTCATGTGATGTTTATGTGACTTATATGCTCTATTGTATAAAGGTGAGAAGGATGAATGGTAAGTTCACTTTTGGTGATCTTAAGGTGGTGCTTTAGTGTGGGTGGTGGTATGGGACGCTACCGACACTTTGCACATGGCATAGCTTGATAATTACTTGAGGTGGAGGCTCAATGTGAAGGTAAAGGGTTATATGTGATTTTTCTCAAATGTGAATTATGAGATTTAGTATGTTGGTTGTGACTTATATTATGCCTCCTGTATCAATGTTCATGAAGTTTTACAAAATGGCATAAAGCATGACTTTCAACAAAATGTCCCTTTTAAAGCATGTTTTTGCATGGTCATCATACTTAGTACATTTTTATGTGCTAACCCATATTTTCTTATTTTTATTATAGGTGTAGGTTCCGGCAAGTGATTGCATTCTCTAGTGAAGCTTGAGATTAGAGTTCTCTGAAGACCCCTTTTTTGGTATGTCCTCATATGTCGAGGACAAGGACTTTTATTGTTCCTAGTTCTTATGTTTTAAGACTTTTGTCTATGCTTCGATTGTAAAGGGTCGTGACCCTATCTTGTTAAAGTTTGTCTAAGATGGCCATGTGAGACTTATTATTCCGCTGCTTTATAAATGAGATTTTGATAGTTTGGTTTTAAATAACTTTTAATTCATCACTATTTCTATATGTTAAATGTTATGAATGCTAAGAGGTTTGTATTAGATCCCTTCGGGGTTGAGTACACCGAGTTATGACTAGGGGGTGCTCTCGGGTCGTGAAAAACATGGTATCATGGCAGAAGATTTTGGAAATGGTTTTAGGGTTGATGTCTAACAAGCCTCATCTAGTAGAGTCTTGTTCATCGGTGTAAGTCGCGTCACATCTATAAGCGAGAGGCTATAGTACGATAGAAAGTTACACTTTTTTCATATTCTTGAAGTTGTGCCTTAGAGTGAAGTTCTATAAGTGTCCTTTTTCTAATTCTTCTCTTGTGTTTATAGTTAATTAATACAAGGTCTAACCCGTTGAGAGTGGAATAGGAAGTAGTGAATGAGGGTGTTCCTCCCCAAGGTGATAAATGTCTTCAAGGTGACCAAGTGCCTTAAAAGATTGAAGTTTCTGCGGTTCCCCCGAATATGACTAATGAAGAGATTAGGACTGCTTTTCTAACCTTAGCACGAGCCATGACGGCCCAAGCGAATAGAGATGTGGGGCCTGTGGCGAATGCTAATGAGAGTACAGTAGCCTCAAGATTAAGAGACTTCGTGAGGATGAATCCTCCTATCTTTCTTGACTCTAGAATGGGAGAAGATCCCCATGGATTGCTGGATGAGGTTTATAAGATAGTCAATGCTATGAGAGTATTTTCTAGGGAGAAGGCGGAGTTGGCTTTATACCAATTGAAAGATGTGGCCCAAGTGTGGTTCATTCAATGGAAAGACAATAGGCCAGTTGAAGCGGGTTCTATAGAATAGGAAGAGTTTAAGGGAGCTTTCCTTGGTAAGAACTTTCCCCGTAAGAAGAGGGAGTGTAAGGTTGACGAGTGTATAAACCTTAGGCAAGGTAATATGAGTGTGGAGGAGTATTCCTTGAAGTTTACCCTATTGTCTAAGTATGCTTCATCCTTGGTGTATAACCCTAGAGATGAGATGAGTAGGTTGGTTACCGATGTATCCGACCTAGTTAAGGAAGAGTGCCGTATGACGATGCTCTATGATGATATGAATATCTCTAGACTTGTTGTGTTTGCTCAATCTATTGAGGAGTCCAAACTTAAGAGGGTGAATAGGGATTTGAAGAGGGGTAGATCTGATGATCAAGGTCAACCTAAGTTCAAGAAGAGAGCTCCTAACCAAGATTCTTCAAGTGATCCTAAGGCTAATGAGGAGAAAGGTGGTGGATCTCAATTTTCTAAGCCTATTTGTGCCACTTGTGGGAAGAGGAATCATGGGAAGTGCCTAGCCAGTACTAGTGGGTGCTATGGGTGTGGCAAAAGTGATCATCAAGTGAGAAATTGTCTGACTCTTACAACTAGAGGAAGGGAGGCCAAACAATCTCCTTATGATGGCCCGAACCCTAATGCTTCAAAGAAGAACCGTTTCTATGTGCTTCAAGCTAACAAGGACAAAGGAGCTAATCCGGATGAAGTTACTGATAAGTTATAGTTCTTTTTGTGGTGATGAGATCCTTATTTTGTTTCATGATAGCGTTAGTTGGGTTTTCTCCTAAATGGGGGATGGTCTGTAAATAGTAAGGTTGTTGAGAGTGTTGATATCCTTATCTCTTTTAATTCTATTCTTATTTAAGCTTGTGACCAAGAGTTCCTTGTAACTTGTTTCATGTTTTGGAGTCATGTGTGATATTGAGTTTCTATGGTCTCCTTAAGTTATGCATGTTCTAGTTGAATTCTTGTTTAAATGAGAAAAATAAGTTTTGAAATTGTGTTCCTCATGTTAATATGCATCTATGATGAGTTGCCTAAATGTTTCGTGAGTTGACTTGTTGAGCGTGCCTAAATGTGCTTTTATACGAAAATTTCAGAGTGTGCCTATTATTGTTATAATGAAAATGATGTGATTTGGAGAAGGAAGTCCCTCAAATGAAATGAGAAATCAGATGTTTTGATGCATAATGAGTTTGTAGATGTAGTTCCTACTTTCTTGTTATGTTTTGATCCTATTGATGTGGAGTTGATGTTTCTTCCTAGTTGTGTGCATTTATATTGATGTTATATGCCTGATTGTGGGCTTCTAGTCTTGAGTCGTTACCCCTTTATGTGTTTTAAGTGTCATTCGAGGATGAATGTTCCTAAGTGGGAGAAAATATAACGACCCTAAAAACGAACTAGTGAAACTAGAGCCTAGCCTGTGTACGTTTTTGTTCGTCATGAGTTTTGATGTGGTTTAATGTTGTCTGAGCCATGGTTGAGTTGTTTAGGGGTTAGATGTCAAGGTACGACTCCCCAAGGACCACCCTAAGGGTCCTTGAGGAGGACCCTAAGTCTAAACCCCAAGACCCCAAGGAAACCATCAAGTTAGCCAAAATTGGGTGACCTACGAAAAGGGTTCACGCCCCGTAGGTCCATTCACTCCCCGTGGATGGCCTCCATAGTTCAGGCCCCTCAAAACCAAGCCATAGACCCAGACCACAGATCTACAGTACGGTCTGTGAATGGGGGCATTTTCTGTGAGTCTAAGTCTTGTGGTTCACACCTGCTTGTTTTCAAGTGACACGGCCAAATGAGGGGTGAATCGGTAAATTCACCCCAAGTATTTTAAATTGCATGGCTGGTTGTTTTAGGTGTATTAACATATTTTAAGAGTATTAAAACATTGAAACCCTCATTTAGACTTCATCTCTCAAAAACAAAACCCTTCCCTCCTAAAAGTTCTCTCTAGAAACTACATTAGAGATCAAGGACAAGAGAAAGCTAGGGTTGGGGACTTCAAGGTGTTTATTCTTCAATATCGTGGGATTCATCAAATATAAGGTATGGTTATCCTTCATCTAGGGTTAGTTTTCACCCTAGAGTCAATTTCAAAGAGGTTTCTAAGTTTAAGTTTTATGATAAACTCTAGGTTTTACTCAATCTAATGAGTTCTTGCATCAAACATTTTCAAATGATAAACTATGATTATATTAATGTTTAATTTATAATTTAAGATGAAAATAATCTATGAACCCATGATTTCTCTCAATTTCTAAATTGTGCCTTATGATGTGGGTTTGTTGATTATGAATGGATGTTGATGGATTTATGCCTAGATTGATTTAGATTATTGATTTGTATCATCATCCATGTCTAATTATGGTGAATTGTTGGTGAATTGAGGAATTGTGATCATAGCCTTGAAAGGGAAAGTTTGACCTAATTTCATGTTAATGTAGAATTGTGCTTGAATTGTTGATCCACTTGACAGGTGGAGGTGTGTACTTACTATGTACATTGTGATCATATCCTCGAAGGCATAGTGTGATGAATTGAAGTATTATCATGATGTTGTATAATGTGAAGGATTTACATGTGATTTAATGATAGAATGATGATCTTGTATTCAATGTATTTGTGTTAGTATTGGTAGGCTATTTCTCAATTTAACACTCATGAATGAAAATGATGGAATGTGAAGGGTTCCTATAATGTGAATGTTGAATCTAGAATTTGTAGGCATTATGCATCCTTTTCTTATATAATGAATGTGTCTTGACTTGATAAATATGAACCGATAGGCGATGGCATTCCTTTCATATATGAGTGATGAATGTGTCTTGATTTAATGACTATGAATTGATAGGCTTTATGCATTATTTTCATAAATGATCTAATGTATTGAAGACTTTAGAATTGATAGGCTAGTGGCATTCCTTTAATAAGTATAAGAATGTAATGAGGGACCATGAATCGATAGCCTTATAGCATTCCTTTCATATGAACCATAAAGCTATCCTTGAATATGCCATGGATCGATAGGCTTATAGCATTCATTCCTTGGTAATGATGTATCATGGGTCAATAGTCCTATAGCATTCCTCCCCAATACACTAAGTGGAAGATGGTCTGTAAATAGTAAGGTTGTTGAGAGTGTTGATATCCTTATCTCTTTTACTTCTATTCTTATTCAAGCTTGTGAACAAGAGTTCCTTGTAACTTGTTTCATGTTTTGGAGTCATGTGTGATATTGAGTTTCTATGGTCTTCTTAAGTTATGCATGTTCTAGTTGAATTCTTGTTTAAATGAGAAAAATGAGTTTTCAAATTGTGTTCCTTATGTTAATGTGCATCTATGATGAGTTGCCTAAATGTTTCGTGTGTTGACTTGTTGAGCGTGCCTAAATGTGCTTTTATGAGAAAATTTCATAGTGTGCCTATTAATGTTGTAATGAGAATGATGTGATTTGGAGAAGGAAGTTCCTACAATGAAATGAGAAATCAGATGTTTTGATGCATAATGAGTTTGTAGATGTAGTTCCTACTTTCTTGTTGTGTTTTGATCCTATTGATGTGGAGTTGATGTTTCCTCCTAGTTGTGTGCATTTATAATGATGTTATATGCATGATTGTGGGCTTCTAGTCTTGAGTCGTTACCCCTTTATGTTTTTTAAGTGTCATTCGAGGATGAATGTTCCTAAGTGGGGGATAATATAACGATCCTAAAAATGAACTAGTGAAACTAGAGCCTAACGTGTGTGCGTTTGTGTTCGTTATGAGTTTTGATGTGGTTTAATGTTGTCCTGAGCCATGGTTGAGGTGTTTAGGGGTTAGACGTTAAGGTACAACTCCCAAGGACCACCCTAAGGGTCCTTGAGGAGGACCCTAAGTCTAAACCCCAAGACCCCAACGAAACCATCAAGTTAGCGAAAATTTGGGTGACCTACGGAAGGGGTCCACGCCCTGTAGGTCCATCCACTCCCCGTGGATGGCCTCCATAGGTCAGTCCCCTCCAAACCAAGCCACAGACCTAGACCACGGATGAATAGTACGGTCCGTGAATGGACTAACGGTGTGTGAGTCTAAGTCTCGTGGTTCACACCTGGTTGCTGTCAAGTGACACAGCAAGTGAGGGGTGAATCGGTAAATTAACCCAAAGTCTTTTAAAGTGCATGGATGGTTATTTTTAGTGTATTAACATATTTTAAGAGTATTAAAACATTGAGACCCTCATTTAGACTTCATCTCTCAAAAACAAAACCCTTCCCTCCTAAAAGTTCTCTCTAGAAACTCCATTGGAGATCAAGATCAAGATCAAGAGAAAGGTAGGGTTGGAGATTTCAAGGTGTTGATTCTTCAATTTCGTGCGATTCATCAAATATAAGGTATGGTGATCCTTCATCTAGGGTTAGTTTTCACCCTAGAGTCAATTTCAAAGAGGTTTCTAAGTTTTCAAGTTTTATGAAAAACCCTAGGTTTTACTCAATCTCATGGGTTCTTGCATCAAACGTTTTCAAATGATAAACTATGATTATATTAATGTTTAATTGATAATTTAAGATGAAAATACTCTATGAACCCATGATTTCTCTCAATTTCTAAATTGTGCCTTATGATGTGGGTTTGTTGATTATGAATGAATGTTGATGGATTTATGGCTAGATTGATTTAGATCATTGATTTGTATCATCATCCATGTCTAATTATAGTGAATTGTTGGTGAAATGAGGTATTGTGATCATTGCCTTGAAAGGGAAAGTTTGACCTAATTTCATGTTAATATAGAATTATGCTTGAATTATTGATCCACTTAAAAAGTGGGGGTGTTTACTTACTATGTACATTGTTATCATGTCCTTCAAGGCATAGTGTGATGAATTGAAGTATTATCATGATGTTGTATAATGTGAAGGATTTACATGTGGTTCAATGATAGAATGATGATCTTGTATTTAATGTTTTTATGTTAGTATTGAAAGGCTATTTCTCAATTTGACACTCATGAATGAAAATGATGGAATGTGAATGATTACTATAATGTGAATGTTGATTCTAGAATTGATAGGCATTATGCATCCTTTTCTGTTATAATGAATGTGTGTTGACTTGATAAATATGAACCGATAGACTATGGCATTCCTTTCATATATGAGTGATGAATGTGTCGTAACTTGATGACTATGAATTGATAGGCTTTATGCATTCTTTTCATGAATGATCTAATGTAATGAAGGCTGTAGAATCGATAGGCTAGTGGCATTCCTTTCATGAGTATAAGAATGTAATGAGGGACTATGAATCAATAGGCTTATAGCATTCCTTTCATATGAACCCTAGAACTATCCTTGAATGTACCATGTATCGATAAGCTTATAGCATTCCTTCCTTCGTAATGATGTATCATGGGTCGATAGGCCTATGGAATTGCTCCCCAATACACTACAATAATGTGAATGAAATAATATATTGGAATGTACACTAAGCACCGAGTGGATATGGTTAGATGGAAACTCTCCCAACGTTAGGTTAGAGTTCCAATGAACATCTTCATATCCCATAACTATGTGCCCACATAGGATATTAGCTTGAGGATTCCATCCGAGCTAATGTTAACCGGTTTACCTTAGGCAAGTAGACCAACCCATATGATGTGGGATAGTACATCAGATTTCATGAACTAGCTCTGATGGTCTATGTCGGTTAAATGCTTATTCCCATCATGTGAGATGTGGACCCTAGTTTGTTGATAGGTTCTATAAAGTGTAGGTAGTAGTATGAGATGTTATCTATACATTGCACGAGTAGGCTTTGAAAGGGCTATAGTGAGTTCTCTAAGTCTTAAATGATTAAATGTATGAAGTCCTCTAAATGCATGAATGTGTCCTAAATGAACCTAATGAAGAACTTTGGCTTAAATGCTTAGATGTAAAGATGAATGCTATAGTTGTATTGTATTATGATTTACTTCCTTGTCATGTCTATTGTATATGAATGTGCCTTGTCTATGGTGACTTCAAAGAAGTACTTAGTGTGAGTAGTAGTATGGGATGCTATTTGCACATTATACAAGTATGGCTTATAGTTGTCTTAGATGTTGGTCTTAATATGATGAGGTGATTCATGTGATGTTTATGTGACTTATATGCTCTATTGTGTAAAGGTGAGAAGGATGAATGGTAATTTCACTTTTGGTGATCTTGAGGTGGTGCTTTAGTGTGTGTGGTGGTATGGGACGCTCCGGCACTTTGCACAAGGCATAGCTTGATGGTTACTTGAGGTGGAGGCTCAAGGTGAAGGTAAAGGGTTATATGTGATTTTTCTCAAATGTGAATTATGTGACTTGGTATGTTGGTTGTGACTTATATTATGTCTCTTGTATCAATGTTAATGAAGTTTTACAAAAATGGCATAAAGCATGACTTTCAACAAAATGTCCCTTTTAGAGCATGTTTTTGCATGGTCAACATACTTAGTACATTTTTATGTGGAACCCATATTTTCTTATTCTTACTACAGGTGTAGGTTCTGGCAAGTGATTGCATTCTCTAGTGAAGCTTGGGATTAGAGTTCTCTGAAGACCTCTTTTTGGTATGTTCTGATATATCGAGGACAAGGACTTTTATTGTTTCCAGTTCCTATGTTTTAAGACTATTGTCTATGGCTCGATTGTAAAGGGCCGTGACCCTATCTTGTTAAAGTTTGTCTCAGATGGCCATGTGAGACTTAGTATTCCGATGCTTTTTAAATGAGATTTTAATAGTTTGGTTTTAAATAAGTTTTAATTCCGCACTATTTATATATGTCAAATGTGATGAATGCTAAGAGGTTTGTATTAGACCCCTTTGGGGTCGAGCATGCCGCGTTACGACTAGGAGCTGCTCTCGGGTCATGATAAAATTGGTATTAAGGCATAATATTTTGGAAATGGTTTTCGGGTTGATGTCTCACAGGCCACGTCTAGTAGAGTCTTGTTCATCAGTGTGAGTCACGACACATCTATGATCGAGAGGCTATAGGACGATAGAAAGTTACACTTCTATCATAAACTTGAAGTTGTGCATTAGAGTGAAGTTCTACAAGTTTTCTTTGCCTAATTCTTCTCTTGCATTTATAGGTAATTAATACAAAGGCTAACCTATGGAGAGTGGAAGAGGAAGTAGTGAATGAGGCAGTTCATCCCCAAGGTGATCAAATGTCTTCAAGGTGACCAAGTACCTCAAGAAAATGAATTTCTGGCGGTTCCTCCGGATATGACTAATGAAGAGATTAGGATGGCTTTTTTAACCCTAGCCCGAGCCATGACGGCTCAAGGGAATAGAGTTGTGGGGCCTAAGGCGAAAGCTAATGAGGGTAGCGTAGCCTCAAGATTGAGAGACTTTGTGAGGATGAATCCTCCTATCTTTCTTGGCTCTAGAGTGGGAGAAGATCCCCAAGGATTGTTGTATGAGGTGTATAAAATAGGCAATGCTATGGGAGTATCTTCAAGGGAGAAGGCGGAGTTGGCATCACACCAATTGAAAGATGTGGCCCAAGTGTGGTTCACTCAATGGAAAGCCAATAGGCCGGTTGAACCGGGTTTATAGAATGCGAAGAGTTTAAGGGATCTTTCTTTGGTAAGTACTTTCACCGTGAAAAGAGGGAGTTTAAGGTTTACGAATTTATAAACCTTAGGCAGGGTAATATGAGTGTGGAGGAGTATTCCTTGAAGTTTACTCTATTGTCTAAGTATGCTCTATCCTTGGTGTCTAACCCTAGAGATGAGATGAGTAGGTTTGTTACCGGTGTATCCGACCTAGTTAAGGAAGAGTGTCGGACGGCGATGCTCCATGATGATATGAATATCCCTAGACTTGTTATGTATGCTCAATCTATTGAGGAGTCCAAACTTAAGAGGGTGAATAGGGATTTGAATAGGGGAAGATCCGATGAGCAAGGTCAACCTAAGTTCAAGAAGAGAGCTCCTAACCAAGATTCTTGAAGTGATCCTAAGGCTAATGAGGAGAAAGGTAGTGGATCTCAATTTTCTAAGCCTTTTTGTGACACTTGTGGGAAGAGGAATCATGGGAAGTGCCTAGCCGGTACTAGTGGGTGCTATATGTGTGGGAAAAGTGATCATCAAGTGAGAAATTGTCCTACTCTTACGACTAGAGGAAGGGAGGCAAAACAAGCTGCTTATGATGGCCCGGATCCTAATGCTTCAAAGAAGAACCGTTTCTATGTGCTTCAAGCTAACAAGGACAAAGGAGCTAATCTGGATGAAGGTACCGATAAGTTATAGTTCCTTTTGTGGTGATGAGATCCTTATGTTGTTTCATGATAGCCTTAGTTGGGTTTTCTCCTAAGTGGGGGATGGTCTGTAAATAGTAAGGTTGTTGAGAGTGTTGATATCCTTATCTCGTTTACTTCTATTCTTATACAATCTTTTGACCAAGAGTTCCTTGTAACTTGTTTCATGTTTTGGAGTCATGTGTGATATTGAATTTCTATGGTTTCCTTTTGTTATGCATGTTCTAGTTGAATTCTTGTTTAAATGAGAAAAATGCGTTTTCAAATTGTGTTTCTCATGTTAATATGCATCTATGATGAGTTTCCTAAATGTTTCTTGAGTTGACTTGTTGAGCGTGCGTAAATGTGCTTTTATGAAAAAATTTCATAGTGTGCGTATTAATGTTGTAATGAGAATGATGTGATTTGGAGAAGGAAGTTCCTCCAATGAAATGAGAAATCAGATGTCAAATGCATAATAATTTTGTAGATGTAGTTCCTACTTTCTTGTTGTGTTTTGAGCCTATTGATGTGGAGTTGATGTTTCCTCCTAGTTATGTGCATTTATATTGATGTTATATGCATGATTGTGGGTTGCTAGTCTTGAGTCGTTACCCCTTTATGTGTTTTAAATGTCATTCGAGGACGAATATTTCAAAGTGGGGGATAATATAACGACCCTAAAAATGAACTAGTGAATCTAGAGCCTAACGTGTGTGCGTTTGTGTTCGTCATGAGTTTTGATGTGGTTTAATGTTCTCCTGAGCCATGGTTGAGGTGTTTAGTGATAACGTTCAAATATACTTCTTGAAAAGAAATATAAACGATCGTATGCAATATATTTACCCAACTATGAGTCGGGGTCGATCCCACAGAGAATATGGAAGAATATTGTCAATAGCAAATATTTAACTCGATATTCATTATATAAAAATGGGGGGATTTAAATTGAAATAAAATAAAAACAATAAAAAGATAGCTTTGAACTAAGTATTTATTTATATTCAGATTAT
>JAJOOF010000977.1:0-33151 GCA_029582545.1 Solanum lignicaule | reverse complement strand
ATTGTCAGTCAACAATGGATCATAGTAAAGACTAAAGGGAAAAATCCCTAAGCTCAGGCCCTGAAATTGATTTATGCAGAGTACATATATGCACTATGGAAGGAGAGGAATACAAGAATTTTTGAGAAGCATGAGACCACAATGGAGAATATAGCCAGAAGAATAGCAAGTATATGTTGTGTTAGAGCTAATATAGCAGCCAGACTCTTCCTAGATAAATGTCGTTTTTAGAATTTGCTGTTATTTATGTTTACTGTTTTAGTGAGATAGCCAGTAGAGTGTTGCTGGCCTAGCTTTGTAATTGCTACTTTGGTGGTTAATAAAATTTCTAATTACCAAAAAAAAAAGTCTTCAGGTGCGGTAGCTTTTAGAACCAGGTTTCTTCTCCTTTCTCTTATTGCCAATTTCTTTTTCTTAATTTTTCTTTGATTCATAGGTCATGAGATTTCCAATAAGTTCATCCATAGCTAGCTTATCCAGGTCACGTGCTTCAGTGATGGTTTCCACTTTACTTTCCCACGACTCAGGTAGAAAACTTAAGAGTTTTCGTTCATATTGTCTATTCAGGTTGTCAATTTTAGATTCTTAACCTGAGTTGTTCCTTCATGTGCAGTTTGTAGATTTTCCCAAATCTACTTTACATCCTGACATGATGAAATTCTATTGTATTTATCTGGACCTATGCCGCATATTAAGATATTTTTAGCTTTGGCATTGTTTTGAATGGCGATTTTGTCCGCAACATCCCATTCCTTCCTTTCCTTTGGTACCTGGGTGGTTTCATCGTCTCCCTTCTTCATGGGTATAGTAGGTCCATCCAGGACTACACTCCAAAGATCAGGATTTTCTCCTATAAAGTGATCGATCATACGATTTTTCCACTATCCATAATATTTTCCATTGAACAATGGTGGTCGAGTTTGAAAAGCTCATTCTTGTGGGGTAGGTGGGGCTGCCATTGATTCTTTTCAAGATGTGAGTCTTTTAATGAAAAGACCTGCTCTAATACCAATTGAAGAAACCCTACCCAGTTTTCAAGAACTAGGTTCTTGAATAACGCACAAGATAATTACGTTAATAGACAACAACATAGATGTATTGTGGAAACCTTCCTAACTCAAGGAAGGGAAAAACCAGACTGAAGTTTTATATTAATTCAAGATTAGAACTCAGTGAATCTATGATTTTAACTTTACAACTTCTACCCTTTTCGATTAACTCAAATCGAAAACTATACTCTCCAAGAAGTCAAACTCACTTCTTGTTTACAAAAGTCTCTCTTAACTCTAACCCCAAGAAGTCAAACCCACTTGTTGTTTACAATTCTGTCAAACTCTCTCACACCCTTTCCCAAACACTGATTCAACAATGAATCAATGTAACTCAACTATTCCGAAATAAATCCTAACTCTAGTACTCCTTTCGATATTCTCTTCTTGAATGCTTTGGTCTTCGCTGTAATTCTCTCTCTTTTCCCTCTGTTTGAATTATGCAAAAGACAACCTCTTCTTTCTTCCACCTTGACCTTTTATAGAGCCTGGTTTATTTCAAATCCAATTTGTATAAGGAACGAAGTTATGTTTGTACTAGGAAAGAAATTATATTTTTCTTTAAATACTAATCACTTTCATTTTATAACATGTGTGCCATAACTCCTTATTCGTACATGACTCCTTCTTTTAATGATTTCCTGTTTTGACTCAACTTTCTCTTTAATGCAAACTATTCTTTTTTATTTCAGTATGAGATCTTTTTTCCGCCCTTTTGCTTTGGAGTTCTAAGACAATTGAAGTGAACCTGGTTCATGATGTCTATCATCAAAACCTTATTTGAATCATCAATTTCCCCCTTTTTTGTGATGACAAATCTACTTCATTTCCTGTACAATATCAGCACTACACAACATACACACGACAATACAATATCTTCTCCTTTGGCATATCAAAAAGAAGAGGTGAGTATAAAACAACAACAAGCCACAAAAACTCAGAGCCCAAGGGGGCAACACTGTAGAAAACACAACAAAAATCAATATCACTTTAAGGATATATGCCATATTAGCCCAAGCAACAAAAACACATCACATGCAAGAACAAAATAGCCATAAAAATTAGGATGCACTAAAGTTTAAGCTCAAGAGAGCTCCACCAAAATGTCCACCACATGCAAAACAAAGAAAAGTATAATTTTTCAAACCGAAGCAAAAGAAAATGGAACGATAGTTTTATGTTCAAGAGGTGGATGGAGATGGCTTGGTGAGAGAGGGAGACGAGGCGAGAAGCTGGAGAACACGATCCACTCGAGCATTGTTCTTAAGTTGTTGTTGCAGCAATTGTTCCCTTAACCTAGCAACTTCCCTTGAGACGTAGTCAGGTCAGAACGCAGAGTTTTATTCTCAACCTGAAGAGCAACATATTGTTCCTTAGCAATGCGAAGATCAGGAAGAAGGAAAATATTATAAAATCTAAAACAAGGTTATCTAAGTCTTTTCACAATTCTGATTAAATTTTGGCCATTTAGCATTATTTTATTTTTATAGCCAAACAACAACTTTCTTTATTTAATATGGTGGATAATAATATAACTAGATGTATGTTTCCCGTGCGCGCACGGTCGGGCTCAAAATATACCAGCGTTTGAAAACATTATGTTGTAATGCAATTTTAGAAGTTATGTAGGATATATTTACAGAGTGTTAACATTCATCACTTTACTATTTATCTACATATATCCATGATATTTACCAATTACATATTTACACAATACAATGATATAAGCAGGTATTGGCAAAGGACAGAATAGCAACTTTGTATCTAGTTCAGCGCAGCTACAATTGTAGTTGAGTGACGTTACACGTGTTCGCATAATACCTGTGGAGGATTTATTGAAAAAGAAGAATTATATTGTTTAAATAGTGAATGTAGAGAGTGTAGTAGTAATAGTTGTGTCACTTACCTTTGTAAAGAATTGATGTTGAAATGGAGGGTATGTGCTCCTAGTTTCCCAAACTTCATAGTTCTGCACCTCCCTACCCCCTTGTTGTGCTACGATGACTCTTTACAATCACCTCTTTCTCCGTTGTCATTTCAATTCAAAAAAAGAGATGCACAAATCAAAAAGCCACATGACGATAATTAAGTGGTCTTTAGAGCTACACTTACAAGGTCGAGGAGACTAAACATATTGAAAAGTAATAATCAGAATCACACCGATCGAAACCTGAAAGAAAGCAATAAAAATCAACAAATTCGTTTAAACAATTACATAAAACTTTAACCAAAAGTTTAATCTAGGAACAACTAAAAGTAAAATTTGATTTTACAAATTGATCACTTCACTTTAGTACTTTAAGTTTGATTTATATGACATATTTTTCGATTGCAAATTTAGTTATTTCTGTTTGATTAATTAACTAAGGCAAAAGGTGATGTGATCTGGTTTTGTCTCAAGACTCGTCCAATGTCATCGTAGCTAGTTAGAGAAGGTCAGGGTCTATTTTAATGGTTTCAATTCCTCAACACGCGAAGGGGAAAATGAATTTTAATAGGCAATTTCTGTAATCAACACCTTGAAGAAACATGTCATTTATAAAGAGAAACAATAAACTTACGGATGTAACAAAAATGAAGAACTGATTATCTATTCTACATTCAAATCCTCATTTAGAATTCCTGTTGGAGTTATCCAAAACAAAAAAAAGAACTTTAAGTTTATTAAGTATCTTCATTAGCTTTAAATTAAATACAAAATGATAGAATACGTGTGTTCACTATTAGTTAACGGACCAGGTCCCTTGACTCAGCAAGAACAGTAAACAATAAAGAGAACACAACACAAGCAGTTTACGTGGAAACCTCCTTGCTCATGGAAGTAAAACCACGACCTGTCTCATAGGATTTTCAACTGTTTCCACTAATCTCTTCAAGCAAAAGTGAAATACAGTTACAGCCAAAGTGAGAAGAAGTTATTAATCTCACAACTAAGTAATAAATCTATTACTTACTGAGCCTAAGCAGATACCACACTGCCCACTAAGCTATCACCACTAGACAACTTAGAATTCAACTAAGCAGTTACCACACTACCCACTAAATCAACTAACTCCTAGATGACTTAGAATTTGACTAAACAGCAAACGATGTTGTCCACTAAATCAGTTAAGGCTTTACAAACGAACACGAGATCTGAATCCTTTATAGATTAGGAACAAATTTACAATGTAAGTACGAAAGATATGATCCTAAGACAACTAGACAGCTTACAGCTCTATCAGGTCCCTGTTGCTCTTGAGGATGATACTTCTTGAGAGTTATCCTTTGCAAGAGTTCTTGAGAGTTTTCAGGTTGCAAAAACTTATAAAACGATAGACACAAAACTGAAACTCAACAAAGATGCTTCAGCACTCTATTAGGTCCTTTGTTGAGTGTGAGTATTGTTCTTCCTTGAAGATGGCCTTCTTTTCAAGCTGATGAATTTTTAGAGAAAATCCAAGTTTTTGTTTGCCAAATTTTGGTTTGTGTTTTTGGAGAAGAGACTATTATCAAGGTTGACACAAACCCTTGGGACAAGGCCATTGGCTGAGAGCTTGCTATCATGAAAGGCTGTGCACCAACCACATCAGAGTTGGCAGCCTTTTGTTGGCTGTCTTTTCATCCTTTTCTCATTCGCAGACTTTCCGAGATCAAGTCTCTTGTTGCATTCTTTGATGCTTGAGTTCTTGAAAAAGACTTGCTAGCTTTCTCTCTTCTTGAATTAATAATGTTGTTTGTTTATTGTTGTGTATATATATCAATTACCAACAAGGGTTTTGACCACTTTAACAGAAAACTTCATACGTCCTTCCTATTGGTGAAGTACGCTGCACATCTCACCAACCAACCTGACAAGACAGTTGTAAAGCTAACTTTACAGCTTTGCACCACTTTGAATCTGGACGAAAGTACTCTGCCAAGGACCAGGTCCCTGCATTTGTGAGGATCATCAAAACACTAGAATATAACATTTTCCCCCTTTTTGATGAAGACACACAAATATTCCTTGTGCTAAGTTTATTCATTCATTTCCCTTGCATCAGTCCCAATACCAGAAGACCCTTTCCTGGATCTGGTCCCTTGTTAGATCCCTAAGTTTGTTAAATCATCAAAACTTTAACACCAGCTCCAAAGTAACATTTTCCCCTTTTTTGATGATAATAGACTGATTCACCTTCTTCCCCCTTTCACCAGTTCCCCCTATCAGCATGCCTCTTTAGGTAACTGGATTGATCCCCTTTTTGTATCATTCCCGAAGTTTGTAAAATCATCAAAACTTCACATCAACAACAAAATAGCATTTTCCCCCTTTTTGATGATGACAAACTTTTTCAACTTCTTCCCCCTATCGGCATGACCATGTCCTCTTCAAGTAGCACTTCTTCCCCCTATCGGCATGACCATTGTCATCATTGATTACCATCATTGATCTCATACCCTAACAATCTTCCCCCTTTTGACATCATAAAAAAGGGTTAAAGCAATAAACCAAGTTGCCATAAATGTGGTTCAAGCAAATTCATGGCCACTTGGGCAACACTGAGCATGGGTAAAAATGCATAAAGAAATGAGACAAGTCAGTAGAAACAAGACATTTTTCATTCACAAATAAACTATCAGTCATCAAAGCATTGTAGACATCATTACGAATGAGAACCAAGGCAATACTCACTGAGTTTCGATAGAAAAGAGAAATGAGGACTGACATGGAAATTTAGGGAGAGAGGGGATGGCTTAGGAGCAAGGGATTAAAAGAATAGAATTAGTAGAGCATATTCCTTAGCATGATTTATTCAGAAACATCTCTTACAATTTAGCATGATTTGTCGTCGGGGTTTCATGCTAAATCTTCAGGGTTGCCAGTTCTTCTCAACTTGGTTCCTCTGATTTGCTGTTTCAGAAGCTGCGCCTTCAGGCGAACTATTTCAGTATCCAAGTTAGCGATAACAACTGTCATAGCTTCCAACACATGCCTGAGTTTCTCATGATTGAAAGATTGATAAAAACAAACTTACTCAAGGCCTCCGATATGAATAAATCAGTAATTAAGGAACCATTTCAACCTTTTTTTTCTTTTTTTATCTCTGTTTTTTTTTTCTTTTCTTTCCAAACACCCTTCTATTCAGAATACTTTAAGTTCTCATAATATCAACCTTTTTCTTTTCGAACATCATCTTTTCCACCTTCTTCTTTTTGCTTGTTGGACTTGGTCCCTTTTCACACTCAAAAATTTCTCCATTCGAAAATTCTCCATTAGGAACAAAAGATTTAAACATTTGAAGCGTTTTGAGAGAGGAGAAAAAAGGGTTTTGAAAAACTCTGATTTTTGGAAGGGGATTTGAATTTACTGGGAGATGGAAAGAAATATGAAGTATAAAGAAAGTGAAAGGAAGTGTTATTTTGGTACTCAAATGATGGAACAACGGTCAGATACCTGAATGACAGACATGTGGCAATTGCAACGGTTCTCATGCATAATTCAAAATGCAATGTTAAGAGTGCTAACCTTCAAGAATGGACCGGGTCCCTCTCTGTTGTTTGGATGTGATTGCATAGATCTGATCTCATTTTTCCTTCAACCCTTTTGCCATGTATGTATACCTATAAAAGGTATGAGACTGAACTTGCTAAAACATACATAACTGAAAAACAAGGATACATGTTCCCTTTGCATAGTCATGAGAGGGTTGATTGCTTCAGGCAGGATCCATTCAGTTCAGTTTCAGCATTCTCAACTTCAATTTGCTTATCTTGACCAAGTCCCTCGTCAGAGCTTTTGTGAATATATAATTGATTTGATCTTACAGAATTACAAGATGATATTTCCTTTCTCAACATGATCCTTTAGAAAGTGATGTCTCACATCAATATGCTTAGTCCTTTTATGGTGAACTGAGTTCTTAGCCATAGTGAGAGCACTCGTGATAGCACATAGGAGAGGGATAGTCTGAGTAACCACTCTAAGAACTGCACGCTATTGTTTGATCCACATAAGTTGAGCGCACCAACCTGCATCTGCTACATACCTTGCCTCAATTGTTGAAAGTGCAACAAAATCTTGCCTTTTATTCCCCATGAATGAGATATGAGCCCATAAAATGAGCCATTCCTGCTCTTTCTATCAGATTGATACCCAGCATATCTGGCAGCTTCGCACTGGCAGAAAAATCCCGCCCCAGTGGCTCAGACGGAAACAATACCCAAGTAATAAATTTTTCTGGGGTTTTTCTCTTTTCTAAATCTCCCAACGGTTTTTAGCTTTACTGAGCAAATTAGGTTAATCCTCTGAACTAGGATAATCATTGTCTACCCCGAGTCAATCCAACGATACACAATGCAACTCATTCTCATTAATTCAACACTATAACCCACACATTCCCAAGATACACCCAGACACTCACGCGGTTATTACTCAAGCGTAAGACATGTCTAGATCTTTCTTACAAATCACCTCGTACATTATCTAGACACTTGCATCGAACTTAGTCGTGACCTTCTTTTCACAACAAGTTTCATGATACTCAACAGTTACAACTTGCATAGTTTCAATCAATTCATCTAGCATATTGCACATATCAAAATTCAGACCCACATTTATTGTGCACATGATCATATTATCACATCCATGCAAATACAACTTCCATATTCATAGTTAATTCAGGCAACAGGGAACACACATTCACAGTTTTCAAGTTATAACTCACAGACATGCCCGATTTTTAAATTAGGTTGTTCCATAGATGATCAATACCGGTCTCCCAGTACAAGAGCAAAAATGTAAACGGATGCACCCTGCAACTGGTCAAAAGATCATTTATCCGAGGCAGTGGATACTTGTTTCGAATGGTGACCCTATTCAACTGTCGGTAGTCTATACACATCCTCTCTTGCTAGTGATGGTGTTACCACTTTTGTTACTCTAGTTCGAGCCATAGAGTGAAGGAGGAAAGATACCAATTTGTATCACCCAAATACCAATTGGATTCATGTCATAGCATGAAGGAGTAGAAAGAAGTGAGTTTTTCCTAAAGTCCTATAGCCTCTCGAAGAAAAGTACGGGCATCTTCGTACCGTTCCGCAAGACTCTACTAGACTCGTTTTGGTACAATAAGATCAACAAACCTAGGCTCTGATACAAACTTTGTCCCGACCCAAACCGTCGTGATTGGCACTCACACTAACCTTACGGTAGGAGAACCACTACTACAATCCAAACTAACAAACTAACAAAAAAACTAAGGCATTTAAAGATACGGAAGTAGGTTTAAATGCAGAAATTATATAGAGTTCCTATAAAATCCAAAAGAAACAATTAACTAACCAAACTAATGTGGAAATTCAACCCCTAGAACCTGAAAGTCATTGTACCAAAACTCTTCTAATGACAAGCCTAAGAACAAAGGGTACAACCCCGAAACTAACAAACACCTTTAACAAATAGTCCGAGTCCGAAAAGAGTGGACTTAAACAATAAAGAGAACTCATGGCAGCCTAAAAGAACTGGCTCACCTCTAAATCTGATCAAGCTCCATAGTCACCTAGCTAAAGTCTATCAATAGTTGCTTGAAGATGCCTTGTACTCAACAAAGAACAAGTAAGTGCAGTATCAGTACACAACCATAGTATACTGGTAGGATCACGCGGGTATCCCAATAAGTGCAACATACATAAGCCATTACCACATAATAATAACATGCATATATGAACATATACAATATCAAAAACATTAAGAACAACGGAGCATTTCACAATTCTCAACATATAGTTATGTCAAATCAATGGTCTCTCGTGGAACCCAAACCCAAACTGTTAGTGTACCAGTTCATGGTACCTGATTCAATATTTATGTCGGAACATGGTAATTGATCCCATATTTATGCCGAAATGTGGCAACTGATCCCATATTTATGCTGAAATGTGGCAACTGATCCAAGTTAGTGTGTCGGAACGCAACACCCAATCCATTCAACAAGCCACAATCACAATCACAAGTATATTCTCAGAATCATATAATCAAGTCATGATTTCATGGTAACAATTATTCAATCATCCTCATGTACGAATAATGTGATCAATAATGCAACATTCGCGTACATACATGTATCATAATGAAGCAAGAACAAACAAATATCACACAATCATGAAATAATAACCATCACCTACCTCGAATTCAAGCTTGAATCCCTAAGGCACTTGAATCTTCCCTTTCTGGATTCCTCCCTCTTGTTCGTGGTCTAAAAATATACAATTAACGCAAGGATCAATAAACGAGGCCTAATTACCTGGATTATAATCAACCTTATCAACCCTAGGTCAAACCCTTGATCCCCATACCCAGGTTAGGGTTTCTTCCACCTAAATCACAGATCAAAACCCTCCCCCATCGATAATTACCTAAGAAACTAAGTTCTACGGATCAAAAGCAGATTCGGGGAGTGAAAACCTTACCTTTAGCCTCAAGAATGGAGAAAAACTGTCAAGAAAACACCTGGGATCATTCCTTAGCTCTCAAAGTCAAAAAGTGTAGGATAAAACATCTTTGGGGGTTTTATTTCCAATTTTAAGTCGCGTCTGCCCTGGCCCCGCCTTAGCGGGAATAATCCCGCCACAACGGCTTGCACGAAAATAATGAGTTGAATTAAGAGTTCCAACCCCCATTTCACAACGTACCATCATCCCATAACACTTAAAAAATACCCGTTCACGCTAAGATCAATTTCGGGAGTTCTACTCGCATGAATTCAATTCCATAAAGTCGTACCATTTCCTTAATGTCTTAGCTATCTACTAATATGATCAAATTCATAATTAGATCTCCCAATTATTACCAGATTTCCCTAGACCTTACTAACTCAGATTTTATCCAAATCTGGACTAGGCTAGGAAATTCCAAGTTACTACAAAAAAAAGTTTTCTGGCCCCAATTCTTTTCCCATTGGTTTTTCCCTAATAAAGGAATCAGGTCATTACAATAACTTTCCCATTTTGCATAAGCACACATCCTAACCTAATTCTTGAGGCATTAGAATAAACCACAAAACCTTCCGTCCCTTCTGGTAAAGTCAACACCGTAGCAGAAGTAAGTCTATCTTTTAATTCTTGAAAACCCTTCTCACAACCTTCGGACCGTGTGAACTTAGCTTTCTTTTGAGTCAATGATGTCAATAGAGAGACAATCGTAGAAAAACCCTCAACAAACCTTCTATAGTAACTAGTTAAACCCAAGAAACTTCTAATATCCGAAAGGGAAAAAGGTTTAGGCCAACTCTTGACCACATCCATCTTATTAGGATCTACCTCAATACCCTTACTTGAAACTATATGAACAAGAAAAATCACGGACCTTAGCCAAAACTAACATTTGCTAAACTTTGCAAGGAGTTGTTGTTCCTTAAGGATTTGTAACACAATCCTCAAATGATCAATATGCTCATCCTCACTTCTCGAATAATTAGTATGTCATAAATGAACACAATCACAAACATGTCAAGGTATTTTCTAAACACCCTATTAATCAAATCCATAAAAGCGATTGGAGCATTAGGCAAACCAAAAGACATAAACCAAACTCAAAGTGTTTGTAGCGGGTTCTAAAAGTCGTTTTCAGAATATCTTTTTCCTTCACCCTCTATTGGTGATAACCCGACCGGAGGTCAATCTTAGAGAAGTAACTTGCCCCTTGAAGTTGGTCAAATAAATCATCTATCCTTGGAAGAGGATACTTATTCTTAACCGTAACCTTATTCAATTGCCGGTAGTCTATACACATTCGGAGAGAACCATCTTTCTTTCTAACAAACAAAACTGGACCATCCTATGCGGATATACTTTATCGGATGAAACCCTTATCCAACACTTCCAGAATAGAAATAGGTTGCGTATCTGGGAGAAGGTCAATACCGAAGTCTATTTATCTTTCGAGAGAAATATCGAGTAGATTATCTGGGAACACTTTCGGAACTCATTCACAATGGGGACCGACTCAAAAGTACATCCCTCACCCTAACTAGATGGTAAATACAACCCTTATAAATTATCTTTCTAGCTTTAAGACAAGAGACAAACTAACCCTTAAGCATAGAATTTCCCCCCTTCCATTCTAGGATAGGCTCATTCGGAAATTGAAACTTGACTACATGGGTTCTACAATCATTAGAAACATAACATCAATGCAACTAATTCATACGAAGGATAACATCAAAATCTATCATATCAAGCTCAACCAAATCAACAAGAGTAACTCTATGGGATAAGGAGACGGGACATCTTCTATAGAACCTCATAGCCACAATAGAATCACCAACAGAGGTTGAGTCAGAAAAGGGATCTAACAACACATCTGGGAGAAATCAAATCTCATAGCAACGTATGGGATCACAAAAGACAAGGTAGTATCGGGATCAAGTAAATCATAAACATCTAGTTGGAAGACTTTCAACATACCGTTAACCATATCGGGAGAACCTTCTTGTTCACCATGAGTCTGAAGTGCATAAAACTTGTTTTGCTTAGTAGCATTTGTACCCGAACCACTTGGACTGGATGAAGGATAGGGTTGAGCCCTACGACAATTATCTCCTTCATTCTTAGCAACTGAAGGAAAATCTCTTATCTTGTGATCCATCTTACCACAACCAAAACAAACATTGGAACCTGCTAGACATTTGCCCTCATGCTTTCTTCCACACTTAGTACAAGTACGAAATAGAGTCCCATTACCATTTCCTCCTGGAAGCTTAGGGTTAGACACCCTTTCTTTGTAGAATCTTGGAGGAGCATTAGAGGAACCTTGCCCGATAAACCTTTGTCAAAACCTTGAACGACCACGTCCATCGGACCTAGAGTATGAAAGAGTTACCATCATCAATTCTTGCCCTCTTTAGTTTTCTAGACTTCTCCTTAAGTTTTTCATCCTTAATTTGTTGAACATGAACCATAAGGAGAGAAATGTCCATGTCATGGAAAAGCATAGTGGTATGACATTCTTTCACAACCAATTCAGACACTCCCAAAACGAACTTGATCATCCTTACCCTAGAGTCTGCCACTATAGAGGGAGCATACCTCGACAACTGTGTGAATTTCAAAGCATATTCTTTCATACTCATGTTCCCTTGTCGGAGGTTAATAAACTCAAGCACTTTTGCCTTCCTCATCTAAAAAGGAAAGAACCTATCAAGGAAAGCAAACTTGAACCTTTCCTATACTAGGGGACTCACATCTTTTGGTCTTACTTCCTTACATTGGTTGAGCCAAATTTGAGCAACACCTTTAAGTTAATAAGTGGCCAATTCCGCCTTCTCCACCGGTGTCACTCCCATAATAGCCAACACCTTGTAAACCTCATCAATCAACTCTTGAGGATCTTTCTCAACCTTAGAACTATAGAATTCCAAAGGAATCATCTTAGTGAAGTCCCTCACTCTAGATGCCACCGTACCCACATATGGGTTCACGGGGATCACAACCTCTCTATTGGCTTGGGCCATCACGGCTTGAGCTAATACTTGAAAAATAGTCCTAAACTTCGCATTAGTCACTTTCTCGGCCAAAGGGTCAACCGAAGCTTGAGGAGCTTAAGAAGGAGCTTCTTGACTTGCATTATCTCCCTCATTCCTTCTAGAAAAAGTTATTCGAGTAGTCATATCATGTAGACCATCGGGTAAGGATTAGAAAAGAGATCTTATAGAGTTAATCTCTATCGCACGACTTAGAGCGAATAAAGAAGTGAAGTTTCCTAAGCATCTTGTAGCCTCTCATTCATAAATTTGGCGCACTTCACACTTATGAATAATACTCCTCTTAACATGGTTTTGATACATCCTAGAACCATTATAAACCTTGTGCTATGATACCAAGTTTGTCACGACCCAGGGAACCCCCTAGATGTAACATGACGTACAAGACCCCGAGAGGCCTCATACAAGCCACTTAGCTTTCATAGTCAAGATAATTGAATTCGATGAGATTTAAAACTTTTTCAACACAATCAAAGTATTTTAATTGCAAAGAGGAAGTCTAATACACTTGTCTCAAAAACCATCTAATACAATAGAATCTCGAGACACAGCCCGTACATCAATGTTCAAAACAAAAAGGAAAGAACATAACAAAAGTAGTGGCCAAATCCTCGGATGCTATAAGGACTCACCAATCTTCAACCTTGCCTCTACTATAGATCCTTGCCACGGGGATGAGAATAGGGAACACCAGACCCTATATTTGGATAAGAAATGTAGGCAAGTGTATTTGTTAGTACAAAGATGTACTAAATATGATAGCTTGCATAAACATAACATAAACATAAATGTTAGACAACAAAAGTCATAAAGCATAATCAATGCACATAATAGATCATCTCAATCATGTAAGGAGTACTTCTTGAAGTAACCTTAATTCATCCTTAGTCAAGACTTGGGTAACCACCTCCAGTCTCACACATCATTGAAAGCAAACTAAATGTAAGAAAGAGCAAAATTTAGAAAGAAAGAAGTGTAATAATATAAACTTTACAAATACTTACTTATCTCTGAACTCAACATATTAAGTGATATGATAAAAACTCATTTTTAACTCTATTTGAGAGATTCTCTAACCGACAACCATCACTCTAAGCAATATGATGATAAATTGACTTGCCCACGCTACCTCCAATACCTTGCTATGTTATAATACATCGCAATTAAGTGGATCCACTAAAGCTCTGCTCGAAAGCAATAAGAGTCATCAAAACATTATGATCCTTAACCCATGTTGGTTGCATGGTTTATGAGGAATGTGAGTTGTCTAAACTCATTCCAGTACTAGTGCTCAATAATACTCCTAATAAATTTATACTCATGCTTAAATGTATAAATATACTCTTTATTGATTTGAGGTAATTACTCAAAATATCCTCTTAAAAGAGGTAACAACTTTGAAATATCTCTGAACTCATTAACTAATTTAGAACAAAGAGTTTCTCCTTTATCAATGTAAAAAGTGATACCATTGGGAATACTTATTTCCCTTATACTCTTACGCAATTTATATTTGATAACTCTTTCTCAAAACTAATCTTTTACTCTCCTCATAAATCAATTTAAAGACAAAACATTTGTTTTGAAAAGATTCTCAAATTAAACTCAACACTAGAGTTCATGCTGAAATATTGACATGAAAAAATAACATAAAGGATGTCAATACAATGATAGATAACTTAATACTGATAAATAATAAAAATCAAGGATAAAATCATAGATTACTCTTTTACTGAATTTAAACATATGTAGGGCGTAAGGATGAACTAGTTCAATACTATGATAGCCTTACATACTTGATTATTGAGCTATTAGACTAAAAACTTTAGTGGAAACTTCATTTATCTTGAGTTTGAGGAAGAACATTAGCTTTCTTGGATGAAATTTTTGAGCTTGGAATCTTGCGGTTTGATCTTCAGAGAATAAACTCTTTTATGAAGTTCTTAGAGTGGAAGAACTTGGGAAAACCTTGGATGGAAAGTCTCTTTGTATCTTGAATTTTTGACTTGAAGGTTTGAGGGTTCTTGATGGAGAAGAGGAAGAGTTTTAAGAGAATTTATAAATACTTGAATGTTTAGATAGATGATTTTGAGAGGAAAACTAGTTAGTTGAATTATATACTAAGTTAATACACTCATAAACGACTTAGAATAGGGTAACAAATCTTGGAAAAGGACTAAAATAACCCTGGAATGCATGCAGGAAGTTGCTGGAAAAAAAAAGTGTAGCAAGCCTTCACAGAAGGCTCTATGGCTCGTGGAACATTCCACTATCCGTAGTTGCCATCGTAGAACTTTGATTGCCTGACAAGGCTTCACTAAAACGAGCATAACATTTTATTTCGAACTCGAAATGGGGCAAACTTGGTGAAGTTGGAAAGAGGACTCATAGAACCTTAACTTGATAGGTCATGGGCCACCTAATTCATTATGCGCTAAGAGATATTTTTGTTTGAAGTTGATCAAAGCAGAATCTTATATCAAAACTTAATCGGTAAGGGAACTTTCAACTGAACTTTGTCCTAGGGGATTCTAGTGACCTTAATTCATATCCAAAACCATTTTCACACTAAAGAATTGAACTTAACACTTAAGAAAAATTTAACAAATCATTCGATACAAGCCCACACTATACCCTAGGATAACAACTATCGATTCTAAGGCACAAGAATCGAAGTAACAAGTTGGGAAATAAATTACTTATCTTTTCAGAGATTCCAGATGAAAATAGTGAAAATTACCTTAGGTCACCTTTTCACTTCCCCAAAATGTTCTTGCATAATAATGAGCGATTTTGAGGAATTTTCTCCATTTACAATGACTTACCCCATCATAGCAGCCAAATCCCTCTATAGAGACACCCTTATAGCGAAAATGCTCGCTATTTGCACTGGAATCCTCCCTCTCCATTGTCCCCAAGCTTAGAACATCCTAGGAGGATATTTGGAGTAACCCTCGTATGTTTCCCAACTGAAGATGAGAGCCAAATTATAAAATATGTAGTTGCTAGGTTTTAGTTTCATCATCCCGGTTATAACGGCCTAACAACCACTATAGTGAGCAGTAAAATTCCTAATATGGCGGAGTGACATCATCCTGAATCAAATTCAAAGTTTTGAGATTTTCATCGTGTCACCCTTAATTAATTTGACAGTGTATTTTAAAAACAATATTTAGGTTTCCATAATGAGATGTCTTTTGAATAATGATAGAACAGGTCATTACAATCATTTTCCTATAAGAAAAAGGACTAGCCAAATATGGAGACTGTGTGCATTACTTTTAGGAAAAAGAAAATTTCGGGAGTTCTACTCACCCGAATTCAATTCCGTAAAGTCGTACGGATTCCTTAACGACTTATATAACTACTCATGTAATCAAAATCATAATTAAATCAACCGATTGGTACCAGATTTTCCAACACCTTAATGACTCTGATTTCGTCCAAATTTGGACTAGGTTGGGAAATCTAAAGTTACTACTCAAAAGTTTTCTGGCCCCAATTCTTTCCCCATTGGCTTTTCCTTAAACACGGAAATCAGGTCGTTACAATAGATACCAATTTACCCATCACTTGTCCCAGAGTGACCAACTAGGAAAGACTGGCTAAAGTAAGGGTAGAGTAGCATCTGAATCGTCGAATTACTGGGGATACTTCTCTCGCATGCCTTTCTTATCGAATCTCAATACCCACTAAGGGTTTCACATCTACAACCTCAAATCAACCAATTGAATACCTACACATCCTCCCTTACAATGCCTCAATGAAGGCATCTCAATACTCGAGTGATAAATATTATTGTATGTATACTAAACTAACAACAAAAACGATTCCCAACAACCACCAAGGTTGATCGTACACACGTCTACAACATGTTATCAAGGACCTTAACATATTCATCCGGACGAATCCTTTAGCACTTAAGCATGAAAAAATCCAAGTCAATACTCACTACAAATAGCAGTGAACCTGGACCAACCAACACACTCTCATTATACCCAAACAATCATAGTTCTTATCAACATCCCCTTCTCACAACATAAATTTCCATAAGCTTAAGTTAGAAAATTTTGGTCTTTAGACATCATATACTTATTGAGGGATGTGTCCAATCATACAAAGCCTCTAGCAACACTATCAAAATGCTAGATGTAGTAATTATAAATTACCTCTTAAGAACAATAGAATTGGATTCAATGATCCCCACATTCAACCACACATAATCGATACATGACCTCGACGACAAGATGAAATATTAGATTCTCGGACAACCATAAATACGCATGGTAGCTCTTCTATAAACTTTCATAAGCAAGGTGGTACATGTAGAACCACTGAAATACTTTAACAACTCCAAGACAACACCAATTATGTCATTAGTAATAACCAAATCTTCTCAAATCTTCCCACTCAACCAAGAGAACATCTCAGGATTTTGGTACCCTTGATCCACCACTAGGGATCCACTCACAAAAGTGAAAACACACGAGAGCATAGCTAGTGAATCATACTCATAATACTAACAACCATCATAACACTCCGACCATTTACATTTCATAAGCCAACACTTTTTAGATGAAATCTTTCTTAGGTACTTAACACTCAATAGTAATCAACTTTACGACTCAACCCAGGTGTAAGTCCTTTCAAATGCTCAATAACAGATATAATTGATCTTTTCTCGCCTTACAAATTCATACCTTGACAAAATATATCACTACGAATGTAGACATACAATGAAATATCTTAATTGTAACTCAACTGTATAACCCAATCCCTTATTTATCAACATTAGTTTATACCTTGAAGATTTTTATGAAATCATGGATCTTCGCTTATCATCGATCGCATCTCCATCGATCTTACAATATCTTTCGCTAACAATCCAATCCTACTCATTACTAGACTCAATAACAAAAACAAGCACTTATTTCCATGCTCAAGCTAATGTCTGCACAATCCTTTCTCAAGTCTTTTTCAATAGTTTTTAACCAATCTGATGGACTTGTGACACTATTACCATAGCCACAGCAAAACAAATGAAATCACGTGTCTTTGAACCTAATTATCTACCCCTCTGAAGATACCTCTTTTGCCTTAATTCCAATAAAATATTCTTGCTCTCGCCTCTCTCTAAAGGTTGTACTACATCCCACTAATTTTTCTTACTAAAATCTTCAATTTCCTTCACCCAAGTATACTCAATACTTTCTTTATCTATAAACTTGTCATTTTGGTATTAATCCACTCCCTTATGGATTAAGATAAAATCATCAGTCCTCATACTACCCTCCTTCTTCTTAACAAATAAGATAGGAGCACCCCACTTGGAAACACTAGGACGGATGAACCATTTATCAAGAAGCTCTTGGATTTGAGCCTTAAGCTCTCTTAATTCTGTTGGAGCCATACGATACAGAGGGATGGAAATGGGGCAAGTGTCAGTTTCCAAGTCAATACAGAAATCTATATCTCTATATGGAGGCATACCAGGCAAATCCGTAGGAAACACTTCCTTAAAACTCAAACACAATAGGATCAGACTCAATAGAGGGAGACTCAACCTCAACATCCCAATCATGAGACAAATAAGCCAAACAACCCTGCCCTACCAGTTTCCTAGCCTGAATGGAGGATATGATCTTAGCTAGATGAGGCTTGTACACCCCTTCCCACTCTAATCTTTCCCTACCGGGGATCTCTAGAGTTACCGACTTAGTATTACAATTAAGCCCAGTATAATAGGGGGACAACCAAGTCATGCCTAATATATATCAAGTCAGTCATATCCAGCATAACCAATTCAACCCAAATCTGAAAATCCATACACACAACAAGACAACACGATATACATGGGTGACTATAACTGACTCTTCAATTGGGGTAGAAACATGGATGGGGGCATCAAGTATATCACAAACCATATCAAATCCTAAGGCAATTGAACTAACACATACGAATAAAAAGAACCCAGATCAAACAAACCAATAGCCATTCGGGCACATACAAGAGTAGCTCTTGTGACCACTGCATCATACCCTCAAACTTTGTCTTACCCAGAAAAACATAAAACTGAGCCATGTCCTCCTTGCCTGGCTGCACTACTCCTCTAGCTGCATTACCATTTTCTCGGCCTCCACAACTTTATTTATTTCCTCCTCATATGCCTAGGTTCTCCACAATTATAACACACCTTATAACTTATATTCGATTACTGAACATTGAATTAGATTGCGGGGGTTAGTTCGGGTACGATTCGGGGTCCAGAATAGTGACTAGGGGAAAACATGAGAGACTGGGCTGAGATTCTGTCTCGCCCTGTCCTGCTCTGGCGGAAGAAATCCAGCACTGGCGGTCTCGCCTTGGTGAGAAAATCCCACCCCAGTGGCCATAACGAAAACAAAATCCTTGCCAATAATTTTTCTAGGGTTCTTTACTTTCCCAATTTCATTTTTCTGTGGTTCTTTTCTTTCCCAATTTCCCCCAAAGGTTCCCAACTATAACACAGGAATTTTTAGAGTACTCAATCTCCTTAGCTAGGATAATCGTTGCCTACCCCGAGTCAACCCAACGATACACGCTCCAAAATCCGTTTACGTTACTCCAACACTTACTACTAAAAAACTGCCAAAAAGCGACGAACAAAAAAGCATCGGACTGCGTTGCTCCAAAAAGAGACGCCATTTACCACACTATCCGTCACTTTTTTTTAAAAATAATTATTTTTAAAATTATTTTACAAAAAGCGACGGACAGCATCTCTTAGTCCGTCGCTTTTTTTCACGGATTTTTGCATTAAATATATATAATTAATAATTATTTATTTAATATATATAAAGACATCGTCCGTCGCTTTTTAATAAAAATAATTATTTATAAATTAAACAATAACCACGTTGTCCGTTATTTTCAATTTATTTTATTTTATTAGTTAGTTTTTTAAAAAGCGACGGACGGCATCTCTTAGTCCATCGCTTTTTGGTCAAAATATCTAGTCAAACATTTTTAAAATGCGACGGACAACGTCTCTTAGTCCGGTGCTTTTTAGTCAAATATTTTTAAAAAAGCGACGGACAAAGAGACGTTGTCCGTCACTTTTTTTAAATTATGTTGAACCAAAAATCAGGTTCCCCCCCTATTTTACCATCTCTCTTTCTCTCTCTTCTCTCTTATCTCCCTTCTCTCTAAAACCAAATTGTTGCGCCGCCGCTGCCATACGCCACCCCATGCCGCCGCCACCCTTCTTTCCTTGAGCATTAGTCTCGTCGCTGCCTTTCCCCGTCATCCCCACTGCCTCTTTTCCTTAGCTTGTTAAGGTTAGGATTTAATTTTAGTGTTTTTCAATTCTAGTAATATTTGATTTGTTAGAAATTAGTATATTGTTTTAGTTTGATGAATTGTGTTATTGAATTGTTAATTTGTATATTTGATTATTGTTAGTTAGGTAGAGAATTGGGGATTTTTTATTTTAGGGTTTTCTTTTAAATTGGGTTTTTTTTTTTAATATGATTGTGAATTGAGTATTAGAAAATAGAACTAACAAATAATTAGAAGTTAGAAGTTAGATTAGTTGCATTTTCCAACTTATAAATTCTTGAATTTAGTATGTTTGGCGGTTGAAGTTAGAAAAGCATTCAATTGTCTATGACAGTTAGATTACTTTGAAGTTAGAAAAATATTGGATAGTATATGAAAGTTGAAATTAGATTAGTTGAATTTTCCAACTTAGAAGTTCTTGAATTTAGTAAGTTTGAAAGTTGAAGTTAGAAAAATTGGGAATTTTTTAAATATGATTGTAAATTAAGTATTAGAAGTTAGAAATAACAAATAATTAGAAGCTAGAAGTTAGAGATTAGTTGAATTTTTCAATTTGTCATTGTATTTGTTCTTACATGTATTATATTGTTGTTGAAAATTGGGTTACTTGAATTATATTCTTGAACTTAGAAATTCTAGAAATTAGATACGAACTTGAATTTTTGTAGAATTTTAGAACTTTAATTAGCAAGGTTGTGAACTTTAGAAATCTTGAATTATTGTAAGATTTTAGAACTTTAGGTTGTGAACTTTAGAAATCTTGAATTATTGTGGAATTTTAGAACTTTAAGTTGTGAACTTTAGAAGTCTTGAATTATTGTAGGATTTTAAACTTTAGGTTGTGAACTTTAGAAATCTTGAATTATTGTAGGATTTTAGAACTTCAGGTTGTGAACTTTAGAAATCTTGAATTATTGTAGGATTTTAGAACTTCAGGTTGTGAACTTTAGAAATCTTGAATTATTGTAGGATTTTAGAACTTAAAGGTGTGAACTTTAGAGAACTTGAATTTTTGTAGGATTTTAGAACTTCATAAGGATGTGAACGTTAGGAATCTTGAATTATTGTAGGATTTTAGAACTTTAAGTTGTGAACCTTAGAGAACTTGATTTTTGTAGGATTTCTGAACTTTAGGTTGTGAAACGTTAGAAATCTTGTATTATTCTAGAATTTTAGAACTTTAAGTTGTGAATTTTAGAGAACTTGAATTTTTGTAGGATTTTAAAACTTTAAATTGTGAACTTTAGAGAAATTGAATTTTTGTAGGATTTTAGAACTTTAGGCTGTGAACTTTAGAGAACTTGAATTTTGTAGGGTTTTAGAACTTTAGGTTGTGAAGTATAGAAATCTTGAATTATTGTAGGATTTTAGAAATTTAGGTTGTGAAGTTTAGAAATCTTGAATTATCGTAGGATTTTAGAAATTTAGGTTGTGAACTTTAGAAATCTTGAATCATTGTGGGATTATAGAACTTTAAGTTGAGAACTTTAGAAATCTTGAATTATTGTAGGATTTTAAACTTTAGGTTGTGAACTTTAGAAATCTTTAATTATTGTAGGATTTTAGAACTTTATAAGATTGTAAACGTTAACAATCTTGAATTATTGTAGGATTTTAGAACTTTAGGTTGTGAACTTTAGAAATCTTGAATTATTGTAGGATTTTAGAACTTTAAGTTATGAACTTTAGAGAACTTGAATTTTTGTAGGATTTTAGAACTTTATAAGATTGTGAAAGTTAGAAATCTTGAATTATTGTAGGATTTTAGAACTTTAAGTTATGAACTTTAGATAACTTGAATTTTTGTAGGATTTTAGAACTTTAGGTTGTGAAGCGTTAGAAATCTTGAATTATTGTAGAATTTTAGAACTTTAAGTTTAAGAATTTTAGAAAACTTGAATTTTTGTAGGATTTTAGAACTTTAAGTTGCGAACTTTAGAAAACTTGAAATATTGTGGGATTTTAGAACTTTAGGTTGTGAACTTTAGAATTATTAATTAAATTAAGATTTTAGAACTTTAGGTTGTGAACTTTAGAAATCTTGAATTATTGTGGGATTTTAGAACTTTAAGTTGTGAACTACAGAAATCTTGAATTATTGTAGGCTTTTAAACTTTAGGTTGTGAACTTTAGAAATCTTGATATATAGAATTTATGAACTAATTATTAGGTTGAACTTTAGAAATCTTGATAAAATAGTCTTTATGAACTATTTGTAATTTTAAAATGAATTTTTGTAATTTAAAAACAAATTTTGAAAGACTTTATAAGTCTTTAAATTGTGATTTAGATATTTTTTAATGTTAATTTAAGATTGTTATTTTATATTTTGTGTAGCTTCTTTATAATGTTTTGTGTTTGATTGGGGCTGAACTGAATTGCTTTTGCAGGTGGGCAATAGAAACTGGCAGTTTCTGCTGTCAAAAAATTGCAGAAAAAAGACGGACAGGGTGGTTTTGTCCGTCGCTTTTCTGGATTTTATTTTTTTTAAAACCCAGAAAAGACACGAACTGGTTCCTTTGGTCCGTCTTTTTTTTAGTTTTATTTGTTTAAAACCCAGAAAAGCGATGGACAGGGTCCTTTAGTTCGTCACTTTTCTGGATTTTTCAAATTTTTATTTCTAAAAAAGCGACGGATGGCGTCCCGTCTCATTGTCCGTCGCTTTTCAAGATTCTAAAAAAATTAAAAATTAATTAAAGCAACGGACTCCGTCTCATTTTTAAAATTTTAAAAAAATAAAAAATAAAAAAAGCGACAGACGGCGTCACATTCTTCAAAAAAAAAAAAAATGAAAAACATAAGCGATACAGTCCATCACTTTTTGGCGACGCAGTCCGTCGCTTTTGGAGAAGGGACGAGATTGACTGCGTCGCTTTTGGCCAAAAAAGCGACACAGTCCGTCGCTTTTTTCCATCACTTTTTGGCAGTTTTTTAGTAGTGACTACAACATCCTCATTCCCAGGATACACCCAGATATTCACATGATTATTAGTTGGTTGCAACACACGTCAAGATTTCATTTTACGAATCACCTTGTAAATTATCTAGACCCTCGCACCAACTTAGTTCTGACTTTCTTCTCACAATGAGTTTCACGATACTGAAGTAGTTACAACTTGCAAGATTTAAACGATCCAGCCAACATATTATACATAACAAGTTCAGACACACATTTACCGTGCATCCAATCATATCATCACATTCCAGCAAAACAACTTTCACATTCATAGTTAATTCAGAAACAAGAAGCACACATTCGTAGTTTCAAGTTATACTCACAGACAAGTCCAAATTCTCAATTAGCTACTTCTCTCCATGGATGACCATTATTGAATATCCAGGCCTTATACGGCCCCTAAAGCTAGATACCAATTGGAACTTTCTCAGTTCCAATTAACTTGTTTGTGTCCCTTTAGCCGGGACTACGGCGTCTAGTTCACTTCGTTGAGATACCAATTGGACTCAACACATACCACAAGCGACAATAGTAACTAGCGAGCCCCACAAAACTGCTAATTTCAATCATAGAACTTGGTCGAACCCAATTTTTAACCGCCTCAACCTTTAACTAATGGTAACCAGACCTTAAATTAATCTTAGAGAAAACTGATGCACCTTGCAATTGGTCAAAAAGGTCATATATCCGAGGCAATGGATATTTGTTCTGAATAGTGACCCTATTCAACTGCTGGTAGTCTATACACATCCTCTCTTGCTAGTGATGGTGTTACGCTATTGTTGCTCTAGATTGGACCATAGAGTGAAGGAGGAAAGATACCCATTTGTATCACCACGATACCAATTGAATTCAAGTCATATCACGAAAGAGTAGAAAGAAGTGAGTTTTTCCTAAAGTCTTATAGCCTCTCGAAGAAAAGTACAGACGTAATCGTACCGTTTTGCAAGAATCTACGAGACTTATTTTGGTACAATGAGATCAACGAACCTAAGGCTCTGATACCAACTTTGTCACAACCCAGACCGTCGTGATTAGTACCCACACTAAACCTCCGGTGGGAGAACCATTACTACAACCCAGACTAACAAATTTTCTGAAAACTAAGATATTTAAAGATACGGAAGCAGGATTAAATGACAACAAAAATGGAGTCCCCATAAACTCCAAGGGTTTAAACAAATAACTTAACCAAACTAATGTGAAAGAACAACCCATAGAACGTGGAAATCAATGTACCAAAACTCTACTAACGACAATTCTAAGAACAAGGGGTACAACCCCAAAACTAAACAAACACCTTAAACAAATAGTCTGAGTCCGAAAAGAGTGGACTTAAACAAGAAAGATTCATGTCAGCCTGAAAGAACTGGCTCACCCTTGAATCCGATCACACTTAATAGTCACTTAGCTGATGTCTATCAATAGCCGCCTGAAGATGCCCTGTACTCAACAAAGAACAAGTAAGTACACAACCACAGTGTACTGGTAGGATCACGCGGCTATCCCAATAAGTGAAACACATGCAAGTAACCACAAAATTATAAAGCAGGCTTATACCGAACATATACAATATTAGTCATCTTTTCAGGATCAATGTAGCATCCCACATTCTTAATAATACACATTGGTTATCAATTTAGAACAACATACAGTCTTCCAATATCAATCATCATTAGATATGAACGTAATCATCACAAGTAGATACACAACACAATTCAATCTCACAGAACTCAATTCAATGGTCCTCTCATGGAACCCAAACCCAAACTATTAGCATACCGTTCGTGGTACCCGATCCAAATTAGTGTGCCGGAACGTGGCAATCGATCCCATGTTTATGCCGAAATAAGGCAACCGATCCCATGTTTATGCCTGAACGTGGCAACCGATCCCATGTTTATGCCAGAACGTGGCAACCGATCACATGCTTATGCAGGAACGTGGCAACCGATCCATTCAACAAGCCACAATCACAATCGCAATCACAATGTACATGCTCATAATCATATAATCAAGTGTTGATTCATGGCATACAATCATTCGTTCATACTCAATTACATTAGGGGTGATCAATAGTTTTCATTCACATTCATACATGCATTACAATGAAGCAATTACAAACATATATCACACCAACATGAAATCACAACCATCACCTACCTCGAATCCAAGCTTGAATCCCCTAAGGCACTTGAATCTTCCCTTTTCGAATTCTTCCCGCTTGTTTGTGGTCTAAAAGCAACAATTTATACGCAAGGATCAATAATTAAAGGTCTAATTATCCGGATTATAACAAACTCAATAACCCTAGACCAAACCCTTGGTCCTCATACCCAGATTAGGGTTTTTTTCCACCATAATTTTCAGATCAACCTCCCACATCGATAATTACCCATTAGATTACGTTCTACGGATCGAAAAATGGATTTGGGGAGTTAAAACATTACCTTTAGCCTCAAGAATGGTAAAAAAATGATCAAGAACTCGTCTGGGGTCATTTATTAGCTCTCAAAGTTGAAAAGTTCAGAATAAAGACGTTTTGGGGTTTATTTACGACCTTAAGTCGCGTCTAACCAGCTACAGCGTTCCTCACTCCGCTACAACGGCCCCGCCCTTGCGGCAGAAATTCCGCCCCAGTGGCTTGCACGGAACCAGTGAGCTATTTTAATAATTCCAAGACCCCTAATTCACAACACACTTTTAACTAACGACGCTCAGAAAATACCGTTCACGCTAAGATCGATTTCGGGAGTTCTACTCACCCGAATTCAATTCCATAAAGTCATACGGATTCCTTAACGACTTATCTAACTACTCATGTAATAAAAAGCACAATTAAATCACCCGATTGTTACCAAATTTCCCTACACCTTATTGACTCTGATTTCGTCCAAATCTGGACTAGGTTAGGAAATTCAAAGTTACTACTCAAATGTTTTCTAGCCCCAATTCTTTTCCCATTGGCTTTTCCCTAATGACAGAAATCAGGTCCTTACAATAGATACAAACTTTCCCATCACTCGTCCCCAAGTGATCAACTAGGAAAGACTAGTTAAAGTAAGGGTAGAGTAGTATCTGAATTGTCGAATTACTGGGGATACTTCTCTCGCATGCCCTTCTTACCGTATCTCATTACCCACTAAGGGTTTCACATCTCCAACCTCAAATCAACCAATTAAATACCTACATATCCTCCCTTACAATGCCTCGATGAAGTCATCTCAATACTCGAGTGATAAATATTATTGTATGTAAACTCAACTAACAACAAAAATAATTCCCAACAACCACAAAGGTTGATCGTACAAACGTCTACAACATGTTATCAAGGACCTTAACACATTCATCCTGACGAATTCTTTAGCACTTAAGCATGAAAAAATCCAAGTCAATACTCACTACAAAGAGCAGTGAACCTGGACCAACCAACACACACTCATTATACCCAAACAATCATAGTTCTTATCAACATCTCCTTCTCACAACATAAATTTCCATAATCTTAAGTTAGAAAATTTTGGTCTTTAGACATCAGATACTTATTAAGGGATATGTCCAAGCATACAAACCCTCTAGCAACACTATCAAAATGCTAGATGTAGTAATTATAGATTACCTCTTAAGAATAGTAGAATTGGATTCAATGATCCCCACTTTGAACCACACATAATCGATACATGACCTTGACGACAAGATGAAATATTAGATTGTTGGACAACCATAAATATGCATGGTATCTCTTCTATAAACTTTCATAAGCAAGGTAGTACATGTAAAACCACTGAAATACTTTAAAAACTCCAAGATAACACCAATTATATCATTCAAAATAACCAAATCTTCCCATTCAACCAAGAGAAAATCTCTGGATTTTGGTACCCATGATCCACCACTAGGGATCCACCCACAAATGTGAAAACACACGAGAGCATAGCTAGTGAATCATACTCACAATACTAACAAAAGTGATTTACTAGCTATGCTCTCGTGCGTTTTAACTTTTATGGGTGGATCCCTAGTGGTGGATCAAAGGTACCAAATCCTGGGATGTTCTCATGGTTAAGTGGGAATAATGGAAAGATTTGGTTATTTTGAATGACATAATTGGTGTTGTCTTGGAGTTGTTAAAAGTATTTTAGTGGTTTTACATGTACCACCTTGCTTATGAGAGTTTATAGAAGTGCTAACCTATGTAATTATGGTTGTCCGACAATCTTAATGTTCATCTAGTCGTCCAGGTCATGTATTGATTATGTGTGGTTAAATGTGCGGATAATTGAATCCAATTTTACTGTTCTTAAGAGGTAATCTACAATTGCTAAATCCAGCATTCGATAGTATTGTTGGAGGGGTTGTATGCTTGGACATATCCCTCGATGAGTATCTAATTTCTAAAGATCAAATTTGTTATAACTTAAGCTCATGAAAATTTATATTGTGGGATGGAGATATTGTTAAGAACTATGATTATTTGGGTATTATGAGTGTGTGTTGGTTGATTCAAGTTCACTCCTATTTGTAGCCAGTATTGACTTGGAATTTTATCATGCTTAAGTGCTAAAGGATTCGTCCGGATGATTGTGTCAAGGTCCTTGATAACATGTTGTAGACGTGTGTACGATCAACTTTGGTGGCTGTTGGGAATCACTTTTGTTGTAGTTAAGTTTACATACAACAATATTTATTACTTAAGTATTGAGATGACTTCATTAAGGCATTGTATGGGAGGATGTATAGGTGTTCAATTGGTTGGTTTAAGGTTGAAGATGTGAAACCTTTGAGAGTTAATTTGGTTAAATATGTCAGGGTAAGGTGAGAAGTATCCAATCTAAGCTTCTAGCAGGCAAGAGTCGACAGAAAAAGTATGTGGGACAAGTATCCCCGGTTATTCGACGATTCTGATACTACTATATTCTTGTTTTAGTCCTTTTCTCCTAGTTTGTCACTTGGGGATGAGTGATGGGTAAATTACTATCTATTGTAACGACATGTCCCCGTTGCTATTGAGCATTATCGGATTCAAGGGTGTGGTAGTTCTTTCAGGCTGCCATGGATCTTTCTTGTTTAAGTCCACTATTTTCGGACTTCGACTTTTTTTAAGGTGTTGTTTAGTTTCGGGGTTGTACTTCTTGTTCTTAGACTTGTCGTTAGTAGAGTTTTGGTACAATGACTTTCAGGTTCTAGGGGTTGTTCTTCTGCATTAGTTTGGTTAGTTGTTTGTTTAAACCTTAAAGTTTATCGGAACTCTATATAATTTCAACATTTATACCTGCTTCCGTATCTTTATATGCCTTAGTTTTCTTAAAATTTGTTTGTTTGGGTTGTAGTAGTGGTTCTCCCACCGGAGGGTTTGTGTAGGTACCAATCACAACGGTCTGGGTTGTGATAAATTTGGTATCAGAGCCTTAGGTTCATTGATCTCATTGTACCAAAACAAGTCTAGTAGAGTATTGTGGAACGGTACAATGACGTCCGTACTTTTCTTCGAGTGGCTATAAGACTTTAGGAAAAACTTACTTCTTTCTACTCCTTCGTGCTATGACTTTAATCCAATTGGGATCTGGGTGATACAAATTGATATCTTTCCTCATTCACTATTTGGTCCGAACTAGAGCAACAACAGTTATAACACCATCACTAGCAAGAGAGGATGTTTATAGACTACCGATAATTGAATAGGGTCACCATTCAAAACAAGTATCCATTGCCTCAGATAGATGACCTTTTTGACCAATTGCAAGGTGCATCGGTTTTCTCTAAGATTGATTTAAGGTCTGGTTACCATCAGTTAAAGATTGAGGCGGTTAAGAATTGGGTTCGACCAAGTTCTATGATTAAAATTAGTAGTTTTATTAGGCTCTCTAGCTACTATTATCGCTTGTGGTATAAGTTGAGTCCAATTGGTATCTCCCGATTCCAATTGGTATCTCAATGAAGTGAACTAGACGTTGTGGTCACGACTGAGGGGTCACAAGCAAAGAAAATTGAAAACTGAGAAGGTTCCAATTGGTATCTGGCCCTAGCGGTGGTGTGAATTCATAAATGATTAGGAATGGTCATCTATGGATCGAAATAATTAATTAAGAATTAGGACTTATTTGTGAATTGTATCTTGGAAACTTTGAATGTGTGCTTTTGGTTGTCTGAATTAAATGCGAATGTGAAGTTATAATTACTTGAATGTGATGAGGTGATTATGTGCACAATAAATATGTGTCTAAACTCTGATATGTACAATATGTTGGCATGGTCATTGAACTTATGCAAGTTGTAAATACTTGAGTATCGTGAAACTCGTTGTGAATGGAAGATTTTGACTAAGGATCGTGTGAGTGTCTGGGTGTATCCTGAGGATGTATGGGTTGTGGTGCTGAATTAACAAGAATGAATTAGTTCGTGTATCGTGGGATTGACTCGGGGTAGATAATGATTATCCTAGTTATGAGGATTATTCTAAAATTGCTAAGTAAAGCTGAGAACCTTTGTGGAATTTAGAAAAGAAAAAACCCCCAGAAAAATTAGTGGCAAGGGTTTTGTTTCCATTTTGGCCACTGGGGCGGGACTTTTCCTGCCAAGGCGGGGCCACCAGTGCGGGATTCCTCCCGCCAGAGCGAGACATGGCCTTTTTTCCTAGTCATAATTATGGATCCTGAATCGTACCCGAACTAACCCTCACGATCTAATTCAGTGTTCAGCAATCGAATATAAGTTATAAGGTGTGTTAAAATTGTGGAGAACCTAGGCATATGAGAAGGAAATCAGCGAGGCCGTAAAGGCCGATGAAATGGTAATGCAGGTAGATGAGTAGTGGTTGTCCTTTTATTATACCGAGCTTAATTATAATGCTAAGTCGGTAACTCTAGAGATCCCCGGTAGAGAAAGATTAGAGTGGGAAGGGGGTAAAAGCCTAAGTCAACTAAGGTCATATCTTTCGTGTGGGGTAGGAAACTGGTAGGGCAGGATTGTTTGACGTAATTGGCTCATATTCGGGATGTTGAGGTCGAATGCCCCTCTATTGAATCTATTCCTATGGTGTCAAAACTGAGAGAGGTTAAAGCTCAAATCCAAGGGCTTCCTGATAAAGGTTTCATCCGTCTTATTGCTTCCCCATGGGGTGCTCCTATCTTGTTTGTTAAGAAGATTGAGGGTAGTATGAGGACTGGTGATTTTATCTTAAGCCATAAAGGAGTGGATTGATACCGTAATGACAAGCTTATGGATAAGGAAGGTCCCAATGAGTATACTTGGGTGAAGGAAATAGAATATTTTAGTAAGAAAAAGTGTACCAAGATTGGGTTAGTCTTTTAAATTTGATGAGTATACCTGAGTTTTAGGTGTCACGTTTATGAAAAGGTTGACTTCATAGTGATAGTCAGGGCTGATTGAGCGTAATGATAATAAGAGTCCGCGATGGATTGTGATGGGATGCAACTATATAATAAGATTGTTGGTTAAGCGAATTCTTGTATAGTATTTACGACTTGCGAGTATCTACCGTTGTGGTTTTCTAATATTTGGTGAGTAACGTGGTTGTATGGAAAGTTATAAGAGATGGTAGAACATCACTCGAATAAAATGTTAAAGAGTTAGAGCTATAATGAAGGAAAATATAGTAGAATGTAGTACATCCTTTAGAGAGAGGCGAGAGCAAAATATTTTATTAGATTCTTAAGGTTAAAGAGGTATCTCCAGAGGGGTAGATAAATTGGGTTCAGAGACGCGTGATTTCATTATTTTGTTGTGGCTATGGTAATAGTGTCATGGGTCCATCAGATGGGATAAAAACTATTGAAAAAAATAAAGACTTGAGAAAGGAGTGTGCGGACATTAGCTTGAGTGTGATAACAAGTGCTTGGTTTTGTTTTTTAGTCTAGTAATGAGTATGATTGAAATTTTAGCGAAATATATGGTAAGATCGATGGAGATGCGATCAATGATAAACGGAGATCCACGAATTCATAAAAATCTTCAAGGTACAAGCTAATGTTGATAGAGAAAGGGATTGTGTTATATGGTGGAAATTACAATTCAGATTTTTCATTGTGAGCCTACATTCGTGGTGATGTATTTTGTCAAGGTATTAATTGGCAAGGTGAGAAATGATCAATTGTATCCGATTGAGCATTTGAAGGACTTACACTTGGTTTGAGTCGTAAAATTTATTACTTTTAATTGTTAAAGTATCTAAGAAAGGGTCTCATTTTAAAAGTGTTGGGCTATAATAAGGTAAATGGTCAGAGTGTGTTTTGATGGTTGTTAGTATTGTGAGTATGATTCACTAGCTATGCTCTCGTGTGTTTTCATTTTTGTGAGTGGATCCCTAGTGGTGGATCAGAGGTACCAAATCATGCGATGTTCTCTTGGTTGAGTGGGAAGATTTGGTTATTTCAAATGACATAATTGGTGTTGTCTTGGAGTTGTTAAAAGTATTTTAATGGTTCTACATGTACCACCTTACTTATGAGAGTTTATAGAAGAGCTACCATGTGAAATTATGGTTGTCGACAATCTTTATATTCATCTAGTCGTCAAGGTCATGTATTGATTATGTGTGGTTGAATGTAGGGATCATTGAATCCAATTTTACTGTTCTTAAGAGATAATCTATAATTGCTAAATCCAGCATTTGATAGTGTTGTTGGAGGGGTTGTATGCTTGGACATATCCCTCGATGAGTATCTAATTTCTAAAGATCAAATTTGTTATAACTTAAGCTCATGGGAATTTATGTTGTGGGATGGAGATATTGTTAAGAACTATGATTGTTTGGGTATTATGAGTGTGTGTTGGTTGATTCAAGTTCACTCCTATTTGTAGCCAGTATTGACTTGGAATTTTATCATGCTTAAGTGCTAAAGGATTCGTCCGGATTATTGTGTCAAGGTCCTTGATAACATGTTGTAGACGTGTGTACGATCAACTTTGGTAGTTGTTGGGAATCTCTTTTGTTATAGTTAAGTTTACATACAACAATATTTATTACTCGAGTATTGAGATGACTTCATTGAGGCATTGTATGGGAGGATGTGTAGGTGTTCAATTGGTTGGTTTGAGGTTGAAGATGTGAAACCTTTGAGAGTTAATTTGGTGAAATATGTTCAGGGTAAGGTGAGAAGTATCCAATCTAAGCTTCTAGCAACCCAGAGTCGACAGAAAATGTATGTGGGACAAGTATCCCCGGTTATTTGACGATTCAGATACTACTCTATTCTTGCTTTAGCCTTTTTCTCCTAGTTTATCACTCGGGGACGAGTGATGGATAAATTGGTATCTATTGTAATGATCTGTCCCAGTCGTTATTGAAAAGTCAATGGGAAAAGAAGTGGGGCTAGAAAACTTTTTTGTAGTAACTTGAGATTTCCTAGCCTAGTCTAGATTTGGACGAAATCAGAGTCAATGAGGTCTTGGGAAATCTGGTAACAAATGAAAGATCTATTAATGAATTTGATACATGAGTGGATAGTTAGGACATTAAGGATCTCGTACGACTTTACAGAATTGAATTTGGGTGAGCAGAACTCCCGAAACTGATCTTAGCGTCAACCGGATTTTTCTGAGTGTCATGGGATGATGGTATGTTGTGAAATGGAGATTTTGGAATTCTTTAAAGAGCTCACTAGTTCATGTAAGCCGCCTTAGGCAGGCTTTTTGTCGTTCTAGCGGGGCTGCTGCAGCGGGGTGAGGGCCGTTGTAGCGGGCTCGATGGGACTTAAGCTCGTTAATAAACCCCTAAACGACCTTATTATACATTTTTCGACTTTTAGAGCTAAAGAACGAACCCCAGGAGACTCATACTCATTTTTCACCATTCTTGAGGCTAAAGGTAAGCTTTTCACTCCTCGAATCTATTTTTCGATCCGTTGAATGTAATAGAATGGATAAATATTGATGGGAGACAGTTTTGTCATAGCTTCTATAGTGGAAACAACCCTAAATTGGATAATTGGGATCATGGGTTTGATCTAAGGTTCATAGAATTGTTAGTAATTCAGATAATTAGTGATTATTTATTGATTCCCGTATTATATTGATTGTTTGTAGACCAAGAACAAGCGGAACGAATCTGGAAAGGGAAGGATCAAGTTTCTTAGGGTTTCAAGTTTGTTTCGAGGTAGGTGATGGTTGTGATTTCATGTTGGTGTGATATATGTTTGTAATTGCTCATTATAATGCATGTATGTATGCGAATGTTGCATTATTGATCACCCTAATTGTAAATGAAGATAATTGAATAATTGTGTGCCATGAAATTACCTCTTGTTATATGATTGTGAGAATATATATTGTGATTGTGATTGTGGTTTGTTGATTGGATCGGGTACCAC